>LAPY01002340.1:42699-52738 GCA_000970635.1 Eragrostis tef
GTAGGTATGGAATCTGTTTGTATTTCATATTTCTTGGTTACAACTCAGTATGCTTATTTCATATTTCTTATGTTTTTTCCTCGTATCTTGTAGGTATGAAGCAATTTGCCCAAGTGTTGAAGAGTGGAACATGGCAGTAATGGTTTTCCACTGCTTAAAGAAATTCTTTGAACTCACTAACCTGTTTTCTGGTACCTCTTACCCTACTGCAAATTTATTTTACAAAGGGTTTTGTGAGATAAAGGAATTTCTTGATAAATGGCGTGCTCATGGAGATACTGTCCTTAGAGCAATGGCAGTTGCTATGAGTGCAAAGTTTGAGAAATATTGGAAGAAATCTAGTGTTGCTCTAGCTGTAGCATGCTTCTTTGACCCTAGGTACAAGAAAAGGCTAATAGAATTCTATATGAAAAAGTTCCATGGTGATACGTATCAATTGAAGCTAGATGAGTTTCTTAGTGTCATAAAGAAAATCTATCAGTTCTATGCTACTTCTGCACCTAAACATTCAAAGAGTAATGTAGCCGAAACTAGTGCCACAAATGATATCTCAATGGAAGACAGAGATGAGGAACTTGAGAGTTTTCTGTATGACGCAAATGGCCCTGATCTAGGTGACTTAAATGAGCTGGATAAATACATGGCAGAACCACTTTTGAAATGTCCTAGTGACTCCTTTGACATTCTATCTTGGTGGAGGGGCAAGATTAATGAATACCCTATTCTTGCACAAATTGCTCGAGATGTGTTGGCAATACAAGTATCAACTGTAGCTTCTGAGTCGGCATTTAGTGCTGGTGGCCGTGTCGTTGATCCTTATCGCAGTCGTCTTGATCCGGAAATGGTTGAAGCTTTGATATGCACAAAGGATTGGGTTGCTGCATCTAGAAAAGGTGATATTGATACTAAATTGTTGGTTACAATTTTGCAGTAGATGTCAACAGTTAAACTAATGCTTTTGTTTCTCATTTTAGAGCGTAAGAGTCTTCCAACATTGATAGCTGACCTTGAGGTTCTTGAAGCTATCGCTGATTTGAGGAAAGAGAATGAGGTATTGTGACTTCTCGTGTGCATGGTTTTCACTTTTCGCATCACATTGTCATTAACTCATTTTATTGTATTTACAGGAGGAAGATGGGATGGAATCTCCCGAAGATGTCGAAAGTGATCCTGATGTAATGAATGAGTTTGGAGAGTTATGATGTGTTAGTTATTATGGATTTGTGGTTATGTGAAACTTGGTGTAACCGTGTAATGCTTTGGATGCTTTTGGTGATTTGGTCTGGACACTGGACTAATCTTTGAACTTGAACTATTGTGATGCTCTTTTTATGTGGACATGTGGTATGTGCAGATATGCTAGTATGCTACTGCCTACTCTATATGACTATATGTATTGTGTCATGCATTTGTAGCCTCATGTTTGTCATGCGATAGATCGATATTTCCGATTTAAGTTACCGGTTCCCGACCGTTACCGATGTATTTCCGACCGTTTTATTTCGTTTCCGACATCCCGATTTCTACCGAGCCGTTTCCGTTCCCGAGCTTTCCCGTACCGTTTCCGTACCGACAAAATAAATATGGAAATGGAAATGGTAGAGGTGTTTTCCCGACCGTTTCCGACCGTTTTCATCCCTATACTATGGCGTACAATGATAACTCGGCCAAGGACCGGAAATTGTGATTGGGCGTGCAGGTTGTTTAAATTGATAACGGATCCACGTCGGCTGGTACTACGAGTCGAGAACTCACTTAACATGATTAATGTTAGAGCAAAACAAACATCTTAACTGAAAATTAAAAAGGATAGGAGTGCTAAATGTTTTTTTGATGAAAAGGAGTGCTAACTGTTGACGGAGAATAATGAAGAAAATTACAGTCCACTTTCGTGTATAAAATATTTCTTGGTTTTAGGAGGGTGTGCACCTATTCCTTCGAGTTAAGGCTGTAGGAGTGAAAATAACAATGCAACGTGCCGTAAAAAACATTGTCGCTAGCTAACTATAGTAACTAGTAAGAGCTTGGACGGCCACCCAACCAACTACAATGGTGCATGTATGGCTATGCCACCTCACCAAACTATAATAAAATTTCCTGACGGAATGTACACTTTACAATGTTGAACTCAACAAATTGCGGGAATAAGACATACTGCAATTAAATATCTTGAGAACAACATACACATATGTTTATCATGAATTTGGAATACTCGATCAAATAGTCGATCGCGATCATAAAGTTAAAAATCTGAAGAACTCAAGTTGGTCCGTATGAAGTTGCTTTCACAAGTGCCCGTCACTTGTGAAAGCTGGAAACTCTCTTCACCCATAGGCACTAGTGGTGAAAACAAAAAGAAGCCTTTACAATCAGTGCTTATAACCTTTAAGAACTGGTCTCTGCAGATAGCTGAAGCCTCTTTACGCGAGCGCTGCAGCAGTTTGAAAAATAAGATCCAGCCCATAAAGTTCCTGCGGCGTCCAGTCTTGTTTTGACCATTTTGGAGAAGATGCCAACGAAATGTCGCAAAGCTTTTGCATAGTGGAGTCGACCATTAGCGACTTTGGGCATCTACATACACACAGTTGATTAGCTAGTAAATAGCTCCTCGTTGCATTCTTAATCAGATGGTGCCGATATCACATAGTGACAGCAATGTAGATTCTCTGATCAATCGTGGATTCACACCTTAATTGGCATCCGTAGTCCTTTGTTGGTACGGATTTGAAACCACCGAGTTTGATGCGGAATGGTGTGTGACACACACAAGAATATGTGCATGCTCCAAACTTTACTCTCTTTTACCTTTTTCGTGTACTTAGATTATTACTATGAAAATGGCTAATAAGACATGGGTGACACATAATGTAGAATACAATTGGTCCAGTGTATATATATGCTAGCTTCCATATGGAAGAGCCTCTCCCTCGTAAAAAAATAAAACAAAATATGGAAGAGCCTGATAACCTGGCCATTCAGTGAAGCAAAATCCACTCCACAACGCGAAACGACTATGCTATTTCTAATAACGACGCAGGTCTGCGCTCAGATTTTTTTTTTAAAAAAGAAAGTCTGCGCTCAGATAGCTCTGCGTCATGTATTAAGTAGTCGACGGATACGTTCAGGCCTTGTGAGTGACAATTCTTTGAAGGTGTTCTTTCTTTAGAGACGAGGGGATCAGACAATATCACTACCATTTTCTTCAAACGAGACGACAAACCTAGCTGAAGATGCTGATCCGTAAACCATGACAAATCTTCAACCACAGTATTGTAAATATTGTTGTCTATGTCATAGACAACTTACCTCTCAATTACAACAATCATATTGAAGTCAACATGGATGAAAGTTGCTCTCTAATTCTGGTCACCATCCTTAGTCAACATGTCCTTTAGCAACTGGGCTGAACTGTCAGACATTGATCTATTGCTCTCATTATGGTCACTTTATTGCTCTCTTTTGTTTTCAGTAAAGAAACATATTGTAGTTGCTTCTCTATTTATCTCTCAGGTGCTCTTTTTATTTTGCCGTTTGTATCAGAGTTACAAATCCATCAGATTTGATCGAGAATGTTTAAATTTTGTGTGTCCGCAAGCAGCACAAACATAAAAGCATCAGGAAAACATAAAAGGCAATCAAATATGCTTTGCTACACAGAAAACATGTAAACAGTCTGGTCTTGGGGTTGCTAGCTTTTTCGATTGGACGGTTTTCAGCTAAATTTTGGACAGCGTGTTCTATGTTATTTACGATCGATTTCTATGTTCCCAACAGCATTTTTATTTACAGCACATTGATAATAAGAATTTGCGCTCTTTATTTATTTATATCTCTAAATTTTTGGAAGATCAAGAGAAGAGCAGTCAAGATCGAATCACCTACGCATATAAGTGGATGCAGTTTCACACTAATTTACCAGACCAACGCATGAAACCTCGAATGAGAACACCCTGCACCTCCGGGCGCTTTGCTGGATGCCAGCCGATCCGCGGCACAAAAAGATCCTCGCATTGACCTGGTTTGGGTGTGAAGAAACGGGAGCAAAAGACAGGTGGATGGCACTAAAAAGGCAAAATCATTGTCATTTTTTTCACAAAGGAACGAGACTCAGGAATGATCGTGTTATTTTACTAAAAAAGCGAGATTAAAGTGGGGGAAGACTTGGTTGAGGTCCGCCGAAGGCAAGCAAGATATCCATGTTTTTGAGCCTTTTCTCCTTGTCCTTGCTTGACCTAGCATTTAGATTTTGTAAGCCCATTACGCATTGCTGTGTCTCTCAGTGGTAATCGGTCATCAGCATGGTGTCATGTGTAATCGTGTCAATAATGGAAGTAGAAAAGCAGGTCGCTGTTAGGATAAGCCCAAGCCGCAAATGGATCACTTTGCTGTTTTACTTGATTATGTACGGCCAAAATTTTTTCCTTTGGTCGCTGTGAACTATTGGAAGTTTGGAACCGAAGGTAGTAGCCCTGCTTCCTGTACCACGTAGCGATTGCATTTGCTGACCTAGCTTCAAGTGTGACCCCATGTTCATACTCATCGCCTCCTTATACCTTAATTTTTTGTGTAGTGGTCAGCTGAAAATGGCTATCCCAAAGATTGATAACACGGGAAAGTCAAAAGCTCTTGGTTTTCCTTTTTATCTCTTGTTCGTTTTGACCTGTGGACGAGCGACGACACTAGAAAACGCTTCTTTAATATTGCAGAAGTGATGAATACACATTCACTAACAAGTGAGGTAATTCACAGCAACGTGGCACTATTTACTTCTCACTAGACATATACGATAAGGAAAATGCTTCACACATGACTCATTTGTATGTTCGCATGTTACAACCACATATCAAATGGCTTTTGTCAACTAAACCACAACCGAAGTGATTTAAACTATTGGATCTTTGATCGCACAATGCGGTCATACAAATAGGTCGGATGTATAGTACTCCGATAATAAATAAACTTCTTGTTGCGAAGTATGATAATAAAATAGTTAAACTAAATGGGAAAAAGTGAACAGTTAAAGACGTTATTTATCTTTCAACTTTAGACACAATTTTTTCCACTTGAACTACGATACTATTTGACACCGGTGTTTATATATATTTCTTTATCTAACCGTTCTCATCATGACACTAAAAGGAGTTAACTATGCAGTTTCACTCATTTGGATGTGACACTCGATGTTAAACGAACTGAACTTGACAATAATTCAGTTTGTCTTGCGTGTGACATCAACTTGACATAGTGTACTACCGAAAAACAATCAATAATGACACTGGTAAATCCGGGAAGAATATTCCATTGAAGCAAGTTTTCCACTGCTCCGATTCACTGATTTTCACTTTATACTAAACATCAGTTACTATCTAGTTTTTAAAGATATTATCATTGCACCGTCCATCTCTCTTTTTTAATCTCTCCTGGATCGTCAGCAGAAAACAAAACGTTGAGATGGAGTCAAAGTTTTCTCTTCGTTTTCTTTTGTTTCATATAGGCAAGTGAAAACACTGAGATATATAGTGAGTAGACCTGAGAAACTTGTGATTACATATCCATCTTGAATGAGTAGACCTGAGTAACTTGTGATTACATATCCATCTTGAATATCATGCGTATAGAAGCTGGAGAATGAAACAGACTTTCCTAGATTTTTAAATTTCTGATGGTGGGTTGGTGGCCTAAATAAGATACAAGGGCTGGTCCCTTTCAGAAATCCAAGCTACACTGAAAAGATGAAATGACTAGTTTCTTATTAAATTTTTGTCGCAAGAAATTTATTCCTGTTGACGTATTATTACAAAACAAAGTCAAGCATGCACGGTACGGTTGATGGAAAAATGAGGCGACTTTTGCACGTCTGTAATGCAAGTTCAAGTATTGGCTATAGACAAAGCAGGACACAATCAATCAGTATGATCAAGTGAAAGTGCATACTAATCAACCAATGATTGAGTAGATGGCTGGGGGTAGATGCTGCTCTGTCTTGGGGCCTGACACTACACGATATGGGAAGGGTCGCCTAAAGGGTTCTTGCTCCAATTGCCTTTGCTAAACAAAGATTCCTCCAAACTTATATGTAAAATATGTACAACCGAGCCAAACTTATAAACAACCACGTTATAAATCATAAGTTTGTACCTTTTGAACAGCGTCATGGAAGAAGTGCATAAGTGCTCAAGAAATCATTGTTGATGGCTACTCCGGGACGTTTCACTTAAAAAGCGCATGCACATGACTGGTGTTCCTGCGATTTTGACACTGAGGGACATGGAACTATACCCACCTGATCTCTAGATTGTATTCTTCAGGCTTCCTGCAAATTTCAGTTGAGAGAGTTGTCGCAAAATCAATTATCAAGATTATCAAATAAGTGAAATTGCATCAACAGTGCACTGGGGAAATCATAACCGAGAGAAACGAAGGAGCAACGGTTCTATGACCATGTAGTAAGCCAATACACAACAACTGATGGCACTCACAAGCTAATTGTCAATAACACGTCAGGAGCAGCAGCCAAGTACACAGTTTTCGGGTAATGTTAGTACACCGTTACATCGAATTGTGCAAGTGAATGTAGACATGTCCATTCACCCTCTATATGATTCCTAGTTCCAATTGGTACAGGTTGACTCAATCGAACCTACTCCTCTCTTGCTGATGGAGCCATCCCTGCTGAAGGGCTGTCTGCAAAGTACTCTGGGTGTTTCAAGTTCACACCATGCTACAAGCAAAAAAACCACTTGTTTAAGCTCACAAATGATGAAAGAAAGCGTGAATTTAAAGAGGTCCAGCAGCCATAATAGTAGTTACTGCTAAACAAATAGAACTTCTGCCAAAAGTGACCATGTTCATAGTAGTGTTAGATGCAACTTGCTGATATACATTGACATTTATACCAAAGGATTCAGAAATGCAGGAACGATATGTTGCTGCTTGTGATGAGGGATCCATTGAGTGCCTCATCCTAAATACAATAAAGATTTTAGGAGTTATGATAACAGGTACCAGGTATCATTGTTACACACTTACACTGATGATGTCATGAGGTGCCAGAAAAAGGTATGTATTCATAATGGTACAAACTTAAAATTCAGGATTTTTTAAATCAAACTTCAAGTTCAGAAAGGATATTTGGCGGGTGGAAAAGAATATTTCTGTTGGTCCATTCATCCAGCAATGATGTCATAAGAGAAGGGTGCCCTTTTATGTAAGGTAGAAGGCACATTAATTCTGAAAATAAGAACTAAACTACATGAAATTATTCATCAGTAAGACCTGCAAGAATCCAGCACGGAGTATGGGCATATTTGCTTGCTGCCCTGGCAGGCAGCATGCCGGCCAGACAGAGCTCTCAGCCGGATGCCTGGGAGCCGTGCCTGAACTAGGAATATTTCTCAGGTTTCAAAGCAAACACGCCCTATGTGCTTAAAATGCTCAAGTCATGTATTAAGTCTTTGGTCATATATGCTGTATTATTAACTGTTGCTAAAAGTTTAAGTTCTTACTCCTTACGTTCCATATTATATGTCACTTTAGCCTTCTCAAGTTTTTCCACATTATATGCCATTCCCCCTTCCCAATGCACCTTTCCCTCTTCCCTATACATCTCTGTCTCTCTCTCTTTTTCTGTGGACCCACCCTGACCACCTCCCCTTAATCTCCGTGCCCAGAGCCAAAACGACATATAATATGAAACGAAGGGAGCAATTACAAATTTTGGCAAGTTGTATAAAACTGAACCTACACAGCTCTTTGAGATATATCAATCAATACTATTAGTCTGAAAACGGTTAACTACCCCAATCCTTTTGTACTGAATTTATATGGGTTCATCACTGCAGAGATTAGAGTACCTACAAATTTATTTGCTATTTTAATTAAACCAAATAGTAGCTACTACCTGATTCTTTTTGTCACAATAAGAGATCGAATTTGCCAAGTAATTTCCAACATGTGAACAAGGGAAGAATGAGTTCCTGGAAAAATCTGAAAAAGTGAAAGGGCAGATTAAAATGGGAACTTGGTTTTACCTCACGTAATGCTTTAGAAAGATCATCCATTGTTAACACAAGACGCCTATCCTGCAGAAAGTAAAATGAATAATCAGTAAGCGCAAAGGATACTAAACACGGTTTAATGCTAGGCATTCAACTAAAGGTAAATTCACCTTGGGTTGTTTGCTCTTATTGTCTTTGATAGGTGCAGCTACCCTGGCTTTGCAGTGTCTAAGAAAATAACCACACAAAACTCATTAGTAACAAGGTATATTTTTTTGAAAGGAAGGTCATAAGGTATATTGTGATGTTTTACGCGCGCGTGCGCGTGCGCACGCACCACAAGCAGCTTACTCAAAGCAAGTCATGATCGCATAAACTCTCCTACCTCCTAAGTATAATGCTTACTTCAAAACATAGAATAGTCAACAAAAGAAGATTTACAACAAATTCATACATCAACAGTGAAAAAATGCACAAAATAATCCCAAAATAGCACAAAAAATATTTAGCCTCAAACCTACATGGACCGCACAAATGACTTCGGATCTTGGAAGCACACCAAAAAGCATGTATAAATAGCTTCAATGCCTTTGTTTTATTCACGAGAGCCTTTTGAGCAGTCTATTTGTAGCAATCAAATGCAAAGGCTGAGCTCCTTGAGAAGGAAGAGAAAAATAAGCTTCAGGGCCACACAAGGCGACAACTTTACATATCGGAGGTAAATAGCTATCACAACTGAAGTCTGTAATAGGTGGACATCCATTCATATTAAGAGCCTCATCCTTTATTTTCCTAAAAAGAGATCCATTAGCAATCAAGAACCCTTCCATGAACTCTCCGATTATTTAGAATAGACTATAACAGAGAAGCTATTTTCCTTTCTACCTGAAGTATTACTACTGTGGCATGGGTAATGTGCAAGAGCAGAACTGCACATCATGAATCGTGTTCCAGCAATTGGGATGGCTAGCAGAGTTACACCAAAGGTGTAGGCTCTTGTATCGATTGCCAAAATAGCTGTAGTTGTTTGGAATTTACTCTAAATATACATTAAATTGATATGTAGGAGCAGAACATGTTCTAAAGGAGTGAGTAGGGGCATAAAGTACTCTTAATATCACTGAAATACTCTATGAATAGGAAGTTTACTTGCACAGCCTTCCACATAACACACAATTGTACAGAACATATGCAATGACATGGGAGAAAAAGAATGAGATTACAAATTTACTTACTGGAGAGAATCACTTGCAACGTCCGAAAGGAACTTTTGGGTGGCTACAGCAATCAGTCTCGTTCTGTAGAACAATAATTCAGACAACAGAAAATAATCACTTATGGGCCAATGATCACCAATTTGAAGGGGAAACCGCAGGATCAACCAATCTGTAACCCATGTGTGCAAGTAATTTCTATTCCTAACTTCAGCATTTAGAAGCTGCGAACCAATCCTATGGTGGGAGAAATAAACACTTCCTGGGGAGGAAATTGGAGCTGAGAACCGGCACTCACAGGCGAAGGTCAGGGCAGTTGAAGCCGCTGCGGCCGAGGTAGTGCTCCACCAGCTCATCGGGAATCTGCCGCGCCCCCGAATCACAGAAACATTAGTCCCCGATGCCAGTATCAACTGCCCCCAACCGAGAGGATGGGGCAAAGATGGGTGCTTCGCCGTACCGTTGGTGTGTAATCCATGAGGGAGGAGAGGAACTCGGTGAGGGCTGCCTCATCGTCGTGCCGGCCGTCCCCTCCACCCCCTGCTGGCCCGCCCATGCCGGGACCCATGCCTCCTCCTCCGACGCCGCCCCCGCCCCCAGCGACGCTGTTGCTGCCCATCATCCTCACGTCCCGCCTCCCCGCTGACTTCACCGCACAAGCAGCTGGAAAGATCCGAAGGATAAGAATCTCAAGGACCGCTAAGAGGCGACGGGCAGCACTCACCGTGGGAGAACGTCGCCGCCGGCGACTTTGGAGAAGGGTGTCAGGCTGTCAGCGACGAGGACGACGGCAGCGGCGGCTTCGACACGAGAGGGGGTCCGCCGGCG
>LAPY01002340.1:53302-64350 GCA_000970635.1 Eragrostis tef
GCGCGCCCCCGCCCCCCGCCTCCGCGTCCACCGACCTCCGCCGCCTCACCGCCCGCATTGTGGACCTCACTCGCCGCAGGCAGCTCGCGCAGGTTCGCCTCGTGTTCCATTCTCATGAACCCGCCTAAGGATGGGCTTCATTTGTGTTTATTTTTCTGCTGCTGGCGTTGACGCGGATGTGCGGACGCAGATCATGGAGGAGGTAGAGGCGGCACGGCGGGGGGGGCGCTGGCGTGGCGGCGGGGCGCTCAACATTATCGTCATGAACGCGGTTCTGGAGGCCTGTGTGTGCTGCGGAGATGTGGACCGCGCGCTCCGGCTCTTTGAAGACATGCGTGGGCCTCGGGGATGCGGTGTGGACGAAGTCTCTTACGGCATCTTGCTCAAGGTGCGCTATTTTTGCCTGTGCTGAAGGTCATGAGGTCATTTTTCCTTTCAAACTGGTAGTGAGTAGTATTACTTCATTCCCTATGCGGAACGGAACACAAGCTCTACCTTTTTTTTTTTGGTGATTACACAAGCTCTGCCCTTGACAGGCTACGTTTCTTTCCTTTTTGAAGAATCAATGTCAAATGGCACAACCCGCCTCTCTGAAACCTGTGTTTGTTTCTGGTGATGATAAATTGGTACTGGTGAATTTGGCTGCCGGACCCTCCCACTTGGTCTCATACGCTTTGCTTTCACAGCCCCTCCACGGACCTCCACGTGCTACCCAAGATCAATGAAGTAGATTTTATTTCTCTGGCTAGAGGCAGTACAGTCAGGATAATGTGTAGGAATGTTACATTAAGTGGCCTATCAGAGTTATCTAGGAGTGTTCTCGGTACATTATTCACGATTTGTACCGAGATAGGTGCTTTTTTGGGATTGCTTGTGTTTGTGTGGTGATCAGTTCACCACAAATTTTGAGCATCCAATTTAATAGAGGAACATTTTAGCTCCCTTCAAACCTAAAGTTAACCCTGGATAGTTATGTTTCTACTTTATTTTTCTTGAAAATAGTTGGCACCCTGGGTGAATGAGATTTCATTCCTTTTTATTTTTTGTTGAAAGATAGGTCCCCAACTAATGTAAGGTCGTCCACTGTTTTGTCCTGGGACTTTATTAAACCCCCATCTCAGGTTGTCTCAATGTCAACTCTTAACCATCAACTGCCTTGATATTTGCTTTGGGCTCCAGATGTCTATCCCTCTTGACTACAGTTCAGGCTATCTTTTATAGAGTGTTTTATAGCATGATATGTGGCCAAAGTTATTATTTGCAGATATGTGTTTTCTGCTGAATCTTTTTGGGGTACATATTGATGTATCACAATGCTATTCATTGAAGGGCCTGGGTATAGCGAGAAGGATTGATGAAGCATTTGAAGTACTTGAATCAATCGAGAAAGCTGCTATTGGGAGCCCAAGGCTCTCTCCTCACCTTATCTGTGGATTTCTCAATGCCCTTATTGAAGCAGGTTCGTAAAAGACTGTTTGAGACGAGTGATAGAGGTGTCACATTCCTGTCCTGAACAATTTATTTTTGATTAACAAACAATTCACAAAACTAACTAGACATTAGAATAACAGTCCAAGGTTCAAAATATGATTGCTTTGTTCATGGAACACCAGTCTTTTTGTCAAATTGTAAATGACCTGAGCCATGCTGCAAAAAGAGAGTGTTGGTTAAATTATATTTATTGTATTAAGTGGATGAGTTTCAATTTTTTTTTCTATTTTGCACCTTACTAAAAGTAAATCAATTATCAAGATTATCCCCTCAAGAATCGTCACTGTAGGATCACTGACATCATCTTTTGAAAACTTCACTATGAAATGCATCACATTATTAGCTAATATAGTTGATATGTGTAACAAGGGGAAGTGTCACTGAAGCCTTAGCTCTCTTATGACCTGGAACTCATTGTTGCGGAACTCTCAAGTGTAGCTGAGACTAAGGGCATGTTTGAAACCTCTATAGATAATTAGTTAGCTAGATAATATTAGCTATTATCTAGCTAACTATTAGCTGAAGGTGTTTGAAATCTCTAACTACTAGCTGACCTTTAGCCACCTATTAGCTACTATTAGCTGGATTGAGGGAGCTAATGGGATAATTGTTAGTTGAAATGATAGGTAACAATTAGCTGAGCTAATAGCTAGGGTGTTTGAAACCTCTAGAGATAATTTTTGTAGCTAACTATTAGTTTAGAGGATTCTAACAGGGTCTAAGTTGTAATGGGTATTAGTAATAATCAGTTATGCTCATGCCTACATTCTTGTCATAAATTACTTCTCTGTAGCTACCGACACTGTTAGTTTTACTCTAGCTGGCAGTTCACTGACGGTATTCAGCTTCAATTTATCCAGGAGATATGAGGCGTGCCAATGCTCTTGTTGCCCGTTTTCGCAAAGTCCTTTATGAAGATCACTCTGTCTTACTGTACAACTTACTGATGAAGGTACAATGCAATTTCCCTTAATTATTAATTTGTCTATTTCCTTTTGAGCAATTCACCAATTTTTATTGCATAAGTTTGTCAACTGAGCATTCTCCAGGGGTACATTAGAAGCAACTTTCCTCTAGGAGCTTTGACTGTGAAGGATGAGATACTGCGTCAAGGGTTGAAGCCTGATAGATTGACCTACAATACCATCATTTCTGCCTGTGTGAAATCAGCAGAGATCGATAAAGCTATCCAGTTTCTTGAAGATATGAAGGTGTCACACAAGTGTTGGAAAGGCCAGTTATAGCCACAAAATTGTTTTTTTATACAGTTAATTACCTTGTGTAATGAAATTGAGTTGATTATATTGCAATGCAGGAAGAAGCTAATAGGGATAATAATCCTGCACTCCTACCCGATGCTGTTACCTACACAACAATACTTAAGGTATGTTTCCTTCTAGTGCATAGCATTTGGTGCCGTGTCTTAATGATAGATAATAGTTACGGGATTATAGTTACACCCTTCTTGTTTTCGTAGATTTCTTAGAAAATGTTATACTTATGTTTGTCACACTACATCTCTAATTTTACCTTTGATGACGGATAATAATACTGGCTACACTCTGCTTTTCTTTTAGTTGTCAGTTTGACATTATTAGAGAATGTTGTAGTACTTGTTACAGATGCACTACAACTGTTGAGGATTGATTTTTCATTGTCAACAAATTAGAAGAATTTGCTTATTTAAAATGTGTTGAGAGACTTAATATTGAGAAATAGGTTTTGAAAATATTCCTATGAGCCCCTACTTGTCATGTATTAGTAGTTTCATTGCTCTATTTTTTCGCTATCATCTTTTAGTAGCTGTTAATTTTACAAATTATTGAAGCATGCTGCAGGGTTTAGGAAACAGCCGAGATCTCTATTCGGTTTTGAAGATTGTTGTAGAGATGAAATCTTCAGTGCTTTCACTTGATAGGACTGCATACACTGCTATGATTGATGCCTTGCTAGCTTGTGGGTGCATTGATGGTAAGCTCTATTGCATTTCTGCAGAGGCACAATTTTCTCGGATGAGTTTGCAAGTTGTTAAATAACATTGGTGTCTCACTTGAAGCAACAAATTCTCTGGGATCCACTTTGCATCCTCACATTTGATGTTATTTTCATGTTCGTACATATTTGCAGTGTTACAAAGCTTACATTTTCCCTGCGTTTTATATCCCAGTTGCCCAAGTGGCACATCCAAACCTGATGGAAATTTTATTTGGTCCGTTGTGGATGCATAAATTTTTTTAATGACACTGACTTCTTCAATGTGTCTAACCAAGCTGTATGTTTTAAGTCATTATATCCTGATATTAGAGCTTACACCAAGATCATTTTGTGAATTTGTTAGTATGGCTGAGATTCACATTACTATTGTGCAGAAGAAAATTGTTTGATATCCTTCTGTATTCTATGTTAGCAATTGGATAGAAATCGAATCAGACATCAATTTCCTGGCCCATGGATTAAATATTCGGCCCATAGCAGCGCTTCATAGCAGCCCGTGGCTACTTGCTTCAAACTTCTCAAGAAAGCACTTCGCTTCATTACTTACACAACAAAAGAGTTCCAAAATAAGCATCATCTCTTCGCTTACACCCGTTTTATTTTTGGCTAAACTTGGACACTGGGTCCATCAATATTTGACAAGTTATAACTACCTTATATTCACTTGCTTTGATGTCTGCACATTTTATTCATAACTTTTAGTTCTTGTTTAGTTCTGGGACACTAATCTCATCTCATTTGTACTTAGGCACCTAAGTTTAGGTTTGTACAGTTGTATATCAAATAGTTCTCATATGTATATTATATAATATACTAATATCTCTACAACCAGAATCTTTGACCAAAAAAAAAGATCATACACTCTGACTGCACCTATGTACAAAGGTATGTATTTGCACAGACATATTTAGTTTTTTTAATTATATAGTAATGCACTGACCTGCTTAGGTGCACAACACTTGGGTATAGAAAATTATTTTCCTTGTTTAGGTGAATATATGTATTTTAAGCTAGAATAGTAGGAATGGCTCCCACTGCAAATTTTGTTAGGTGAATACATTGGTAGATGAGGCAAACAATAATGATATATCAAAAAACAATACAATTTCATGTTCTTTTAGATCATGGATCATGAGACATGGACCTCTTCTGTTGAGACAAAACATTCTCTCTGTGTGCACATATCTGTCACTTTTTTCTTTAAGATCATATGTAAAAATTTTTGATATTGATGCTACCTAAATTCTGTACTTATATCTGGTCGGATCTTTTGGTGGTTATCGTAGGGGCCCTTTGCATTTTTGGTGAGATAATGAAGCAGGCTGGCGACAACAAAGATTTGAGACCTAAACCTCATCTTTATCTTTCAATTATGAGAGCTTTTGCTTCCAGAGGTGATTTTGAGATGGTCAATAGATTGAACAAGCGCATGTGGCCAGATACAGTTGGATCCATTAGCCGTGCAGCGAAAGAGGAGGCACATGAGCTATTAATGGAAGCTGCTGTAAATAGTAATCAGGTAGAAATGAAGCCTACCTTCCTAGGATGGTATCCTTCTGTATTCTATGTTAGCAATTGGATAGAAATCGAATCAGACATCAATTTCCTGGCCCATGGATTAAATATTCGGCCCATAGCAGCGCTTCATAGCAGCCCGTGGCTACTTGCTTCAAACTTCTCAAGAAAGCACTTCGCTTCATTACTTACACAACAAAAGAGTTCCAAAATAAGCATCATCTCTTCGCTTACACCCGTTTTATTTTTGGCTAAACTTGGACACTGGGTCCATCAATATTTGACAAGTTATAACTACCTTATATTCACTTGCTTTGATGTCTGCACATTTTATTCATAACTTTTAGTTCTTGTTTAGTTCTGGGACACTAATCTCATCTCATTTGTACTTAGGCACCTAAGTTTAGGTTTGTACAGTTGTATATCAAATAGTTCTCATATGTATATTATATAATATACTAATATCTCTACAACCAGAATCTTTGACCAAAAAAAAAGATCATACACTCTGACTGCACCTATGTACAAAGGTATGTATTTGCACAGACATATTTAGTTTTTTTAATTATATAGTAATGCACTGACCTGCTTAGGTGCACAACACTTGGGTATAGAAAATTATTTTCCTTGTTTAGGTGAATATATGTATTTTAAGCTAGAATAGTAGGAATGGCTCCCACTGCAAATTTTGTTAGGTGAATACATTGGTAGATGAGGCAAACAATAATGATATATCAAAAAACAATACAATTTCATGTTCTTTTAGATCATGGATCATGAGACATGGACCTCTTCTGTTGAGACAAAACATTCTCTCTGTGTGCACATATCTGTCACTTTTTTCTTTAAGATCATATGTAAAAATTTTTGATATTGATGCTACCTAAATTCTGTACTTATATCTGGTCGGATCTTTTGGTGGTTATCGTAGGGGCCCTTTGCATTTTTGGTGAGATAATGAAGCAGGCTGGCGACAACAAAGATTTGAGACCTAAACCTCATCTTTATCTTTCAATTATGAGAGCTTTTGCTTCCAGAGGTGATTTTGAGATGGTCAATAGATTGAACAAGCGCATGTGGCCAGATACAGTTGGATCCATTAGCCGTGCAGCGAAAGAGGAGGCACATGAGCTATTAATGGAAGCTGCTGTAAATAGTAATCAGGTAGAAATGAAGCCTACCTTCCTAGGATGGTTTTGCATTTTTCAACAGTGTATAGGCCACCTGGCTATTAATTTTGCTACATTTTGATTAGGGTAAACCAAAATTACAAGTCCTTTGGAATTGAGATACATACTAGGTTACATAACTATAGTGTCTTTTGTGTTGTGTGCTTACTATGTTTAAAAGAATCACCATTTTAAATATATTTTACTGTTGAACAGATTTATTATCTGATGACAAACTTATCTCTAAGCCGTTCCACCAAATATATAATCCATCATGCTACTATAACAGAATCTATGGTTTTATTGTTCCTTAATTGTATGATCATATGAAGCTTAGTCTTATATGATGTCAAATATTTTGGGGAGATGAGGGATTGAAGAGAGGATAGTTTTGTTCCTTTGATAGTGTTATTTTTTTTAAAAAAAATCGAATACGCAGGAGAGCTGCGTATCATTGTATTGTACAGAGAGTAAAAGGGCCCTTGTACATCACTAACCCCCCCCCCCCCCCCCCCCAGATTTGACCATGTTACCAGATTTAAGGTAGATCACCATGTGCACAGTTATGTTGAATGTTTTACAATCTTCACAGTTTCAATTGTTTGTCCCTAGTACTTAATGGCTACCTGATTGAATGTGTTACAGCTAGATTTGGCTAGAGAGCTTCTGCGAAGAATAGTAAACGAGAAGGAATGTTTCTCTTGGACAAGTAGAGTAGGTCTGGTATGTTTCTTATTCTTATTTTGATTTTTCTTTTCAAGACTATGGTCCTTTATTTCAGGGGCTGGGCTAGGGTGTCCTTTTCTTTGCAGGGAGAGCACACTGAGTTTCTGTGTAACAGTGTAGTCTGTGATTCTTTCACCCTTTCTGGTTCTACTACCCCTGCTTCACCTGTCGGCTTGGTTAAGAATTGTATAATGGAATTAATACCAAGAATTTCTTTACGCTCATTGTGTGCAGGATTGGTTTTGTGATATGAAGTTATATTGCCATATGTCTCATTGCTACTTGACTTATGGATATCAAAGTTTCTTCACCTTCTGTATCATCGTTACTGCTTACTTTATGCCTTTAGCTATACAGCAGTCAAGGTGTTATATCTTTTTTTTTTAGTTATATACTTCGGGTTTGTAGTACTGAACTGACCTTATCTTTGTCCCTGAATAATGGAATGCCCAGCCTGGCATGATTTACTCCATTCGAATCTTTGAATACCTTATTTTGCTAAGTTCCGGGGATGGAAATAGCAGTTTCCTTGAAAATTTATGCATTGAATTCATTACATTACTTAGGCTAGATTCATAAATTACTTTTACGATAGGTAGTGACTTGACCACTGTACAAGAATTCGTCCATCTTATTACTTCCTGTATTTATTTGCAACAGTGAACCAACATAGAAAAATTGAATTAACCAGCTTATAGGCTAGTTTAAATGGAATTACTCTGTCTTTCTGAGGAAATTCTGACAAGTTGTTATACATAAAGTAATATACAAAGACCCCTGGTCACTTTTATCTTCTTTCTTATGCATTCCCAGTCTGGCTTCTGAAATAGGGGACCTACATTCCTCAACAAAAAAAGGAGGGGGGACCTTCATCTACATGTAATTAGTGCATGCTGGTTTTGGTTTGTTGAAATGTGGTTATGCACCTGAGTGTGTTAAAATGGGAATATAATTTGATGTTAGAACTAATAACCGGGTCAGGGCCATATTGATTTTTTTTGTTTGCCCTTTTTTCTGTGAACTTGTATATTTTAAAGTGAAAGCATGATCATTTGTAAGTTAGTTTCGTGCTGTTGCAACAGGTTGCAGTTAAAGTCGAAAGCTTATCTGGATTCACCAACTCTCTTCTAAGACCTCATGTATTTCCACAGGTTGTATTTTTATATTCTTATTGTGTATCCCGTTCTTCACTTTCTTATAGCTCATAACTTATGTTCTGTCCATTGAAATTGTAGATTATATTGAATGATCCAGTTGAAAAGTATATGATTCCATTCCAAGAATCCCGACCTTTACCTTCTGACTTAATCTTGCGGAAGGCTGTGATGCGATTCATGGAAGATCGTGTTGTTCCCCTTGTGGATGATTGGGGAGGCTGCGTTGGAATTGTTCACCGCGACGATTGTAACAAGGTAAGCTGTCTCCTTCAATAGTTTCAGCATGGTAGTTTTACTCATTGTATGCAAGGCAATGAATGTGTAACAGGCTTTAGATTAAGGGGCAGTATTTAACAACCTGAGAGGGTTTAGATATTTTTTTCCCACAATGGTTTCTTATTGACTCTTAGATATTTTTGTCATTTCCCTATTTCGTATGAAAAGAGGAAACACGATTGGATCCTGTTGTCATTGTCACTTAACTGTTCGCCTCAAAAAATTGTCACTTAACTGGAAATAGGATGGTTCATAGCATTCTAGTCAGTCAGCAGTTGGGTGATACATATATGAGTATGGGTTGTAGTCTTGTAGAACCATCACTAGGTGCGGAACTTACAGGACAGTCTCACGGTTTAAGTATTGCTCGAGTACCTTCACCTATTGGAAGACCTGGAAGGGATTTCTCAACCAAACCAAGGATATGTTGATTTGCCAGTCCGTCATTGCTGGTACATGGCAGCTGTGAAGACTGGTCTGGGCTGGCTGGTGGTACATGGCTGTTTCTGGACCTCAAAGCATCTTCAACATCATGGTCTGGGTAACAAAACATGCCATGCTCCCTTTGCTTCCAGCTGCTGGAGTTCCAGGACCATCTTCTTTGGGTTGCGTCTATAGCCGGAAGACTTGGTTTGGTTGCTTTGTCGTGCTCACCTCCAGCACCCCACTGTACCCTATGTGGACTCATGATCCATTGAGTGGTGGTTTTCCGGTAGAAAGGTAGTGTTCAAGCATCGCTGAGGGGTGACGAATCTTCAGCACCATTTTCGTCCTCATCATATGGTGCATATGTAATGAGCGTAACGGCAGAATCTTTCGGAACATCACCACATCACCATCCATCTTGTGCATATGATTGTGGATGAGCGGTGCTATAGGACAACTCGGGGCTGCTAGTTTGGTCGGATTTCTTCTTGTCATGAATAGTGTTCTTAGGTTGCCGGTCGATGGTTGTTTTTGTTTTTCTTATGAGTATTGTAGTTAGATTTTCAAGCTTTATTCTCCCTTGCCCCTTCTTAGGGCGTCAAGGGGAATGTGTTGTATTGTTTTGTTGTAAATTGTCTTCTTAATGAATACATGTGTTGCACGTCCTATGGTGATAATATTCTTTGTGCTATAAACAAGCATGCATGCAAAATAAGTGAACCAAAATACTTTCCAGCAATTTCAACTTTGTGCCATGCTATAACTAGACCCTGGTAGTTCCATATCGATCCACAATATTGTTCCAACTTTCGCCAGTGACTCTGGATAACTTGATTTTTCCTTTTTCAGCTGGATGCGCCTTTGCTTTCAATGGCGAGAGGACCACCGCTCTGTGTGCCTACTTCAACCTCTGTGGAGCATGTCATTGATCTCCTCCTCAGAGAGAAGACTGAAATGGTGGTTGTGGTGAAAAGTTGTAACATGTATGAAGGCAGTTACGTATCCAGCTCAAGACCCTTGGGCGTTTTCTCTCTTTCCATCCTGTGGAAATTCATTGATGACTCCTCATCAGACATCAACGACGTGGGCCTCTCCCGAGTAACACTCGAGCAAGATGCTGAACCTTACAATTGTGGCTGATTCTTTAGCTAGTTCATTTTTTCCTCCCTTTCAATGACTCTTGCACTGAGGTGCCGAGTAAAACTTTCATATAATGATCGTATCATTTCCCCCGCTGACCAGTTCAACAAGGAGCAAGAAATTTTGAACAGGAACTTGATGGGCCGATCCTGGCATCTGTGTATGATGTTTTCTGATGCACACAGCAAAAGTGAAGGTAGACCCGACATTGTCGTCCAGTCTTTTGTTTAGTTGAGGCGCCAAGATGATCATATGGTCCTGGTTTATTTTGCTGGCATCACCGGTCAGTCCATATCACCAGACTGCGATGACGACCTTTGCTCCTGCCTTTTGTACAGCCTTTTGATTCCCCACGGGGACCGGCCGAAAGCCGGGGTAATTGATCTGCAACTACATCGCTATTGCATGCTGTGTGGTACCTACCTAAAGCGCGAGATCCTTGCGTACAGTTGATTTGGATTGACCTGTCCTGACCTTGCGATTGAAAGTGTACCGGCGCCAACTAATGCCCAGAGCAGCTCGGTCTGCTTGGACCACGTCCACGTGCATATAGCTATTACGATTCTGGGTGTTGATCGCTTACGGAACATGCCTGCTACACCTCATTTTTCCATTTCGAGAGTGCACAACTTGGCTTAGACCACTTTTTGTTGTTCAGTTGAAACATCGTGGAGTATTGGCAGCAGCTCTATGGAGCGAGAATACACACTGGTACCTGACGCTTCTTCTGGCCGCGGAGGAGCAGTGAGCAGATAGGGCTCAAGTCGTTTTCCTGAAAGATCTGGCTTTCATTGATGTGGTGTGACGTCGAGTTTCTATTCAGCATGTGACATATTATCTGGATGAATCCATCAAGCATTATCTCAGTGTTTGCCTTTTTCAAATCAGTGTTGCCGTGTTGGGCTACATCTGTCTACTGTACTGCATGCAAGCAGCTGGTCTAGCTTTGCTGAGCCAGAGAGATAGTCGCACAAAAGTACTCCTAAATACACTAGCGTCCGATACGGTGGCTGCAATTCTGTGAACCCATGGACGACCTATACGCTCTTCCATCCACAAAAAGGCCTGGCCTAGCTGCACCAGCCATCGATCCCTGAGGCCCTCGCCTCGCCGCCGCCTGCCATTTCTGCGACGGCGGGCGCGGGGCGCGAGC
>LAPY01002341.1:51817-64054 GCA_000970635.1 Eragrostis tef
ATATATATATATATATATATTAGATCGACTCCTTATTGATGGAGAGAACCTCAAACGGTATGCAACGCTGTTCAGCCACGATGTTATCCAAACCATGGAAAAAGAAAAGGCAAAGAGAAATGAACTATGGATTATTTTTGTTCACATGCAATTTGTTCTTTTAGCTAGCTGGTTTGACAATGAATATATCGTCATCTGGTGATCACTCCGCTTTATTTGTAGAGTATTTAGAGTAGCCCCTATAGGCAAACTGTACATACACATAGGATGATATTGATGGTCTCTCTCTCTCTCTCTCTCTCTTAGTTGAGAAATGTTGGTATCACTACAAATACTAGCAAACTCAAGTGTGACCTTGACAAGCTTTAGTATAGCATTCAACCTGTTCGGTAGGCTGCAGCTGCGGCTGCAGAAAAATAACTGCGAACACTGTAGCGGATGTAGAAGAAATAATTGAAACACTGTAGCTGCTGCAAAATAGCTGTTGTAAAACAGCTAAGTGAACAGGGTGTGATTGCTACTAAATGACACTTGCAAGGGGGAATTAGGAACCGTTGACACACCATCACTATGATCCAAATAAAAACTAATAACTTGGGTTTCATATCAGATGGGCTAATTGCTAATATAGTTACTTAAGTTATTTGCATGCATTATCTTGTCTTCAAGAAAATTAATTTGGTGGACAGTTTGACCTTAGAAATCAACATTAAAAAATTGTTTGTGAGAGACAACATTTATTTCTCGACCTATATGTCTATGAGTACTTGGCCTGTCAACCCTTCAAGCAGTCAGGCCTATAATGTATTGGGAATTTGGTGCTTTTACCCGCCAATTGTGATTTTATCTCTTATTTTTTTAACTTTGCGATTTCACTTCTGGTTTTTCAAACTAAAGCAAAAACTTGCCCACATGGATGGTTTTAACCCTGGTTTTGAAGAAAACTAAGGCTAAGTAGGGGTAAGTTTTTGCCTCAGTTTAAAAAATCAGGGGTAAAATTACAAAGTTAAAAAAAACGAAAGGTAAAATCGTAATTCAGATGCAAACCAGAGGTAGAAACGCCAATGCCCCTAATGTATTAATCGACCACCCCCATTTCGACAAGTGGCTGCCTTTCGTTAGTTAATTGGATCGACCGAGTCTTAGTTTTCTTGCTTGATTTGCTTATCTCATCATATAAATAATCGCAAGCACATGCTGTGTTGAGTGAGACCAAGAAGCTGCATCTGGAAACTAATAAAAGAAAAGGCCATTTTATAGGGAAATAAAATAGTACCTCAACATTGATGCAGCTATCGTGGTGGTCTCCCACACCAGGGTGTTGCTGCAGCACTACAATAAATCGGCAAGTCTACGCTTGTTTATTAATGCAGTAGTTTATATATACTAGTAATGTATACCATGGCTTAATCGCATTAATGGTCAAGCTGTTTACAATGATAACTGATGCCACCCCGTTTAGTATTTATTTTGAATTTCATTGCAAGACTAAAATTTTTGTAAATGAGCTAGCTTGGTTCATGGGGATGAAATCTTCTCTATTCTGATGAAACTCTCCATCCTCTCTCCTCATAAAATTGCTGATGTGGCATATAATTTAATGCTAATGACAATAAGAAATTCCATTGAAACTGGCCTATACTAATGTATACCATTGCTTAACCGTATTAATGGTGAAGCTAGCTGTTTGTTTATAAATGATCTCTGATGCCATTTTGTTTAGTATTTATTTTTAATTTCTTAAGGCCGTGATTAGGAGCACAACTGTGACTACTCTGTGATGTGTTCCCTGTGATTTTATATTGTGTTGATTAGTTTAATTTGAATTATCTAACTTGCATAAAGAAGTTCATAGGAAATAGTATATTATCTTACATGCCTCATGTATTCTCTGACTTCGTTTGATTCTACGTGGGAGAATATATCTAAACTAAACAGCACCCAGCGGGCACTCTGCCAATTAAAGTAAACAACACCATTTGCAAGTGGCTAGTCGATATTCGTGTATCGTTCCTTTAAAAGAATGTGGCATGTGGCGTGCACCGTCAATTGTCACAGCATACCTGAGTTAAATCATCAATCATCAGATATGGCATCGTCTTAGAGAAGGTGAAATCTTGTTATTTGTGAGGAGCATCACCACTCACCAGCTCACCGGCTCACCTGTCAATAAACAGATCGGGATAGAATCTCCACAGAAACACTATAGTGTACAGACACAACAGTTAAATTTGGCATAAAATTTATCTAGTTTTTTGTCGTTTCGCCTTGCTCCAAACCGTGGGCTTAGCTTGTTTTTCGTATGGCACGCAATTTATTACTTGTTGGGTCGCCGTACTGAATAAACTTGACAGATTTAAATGTTATTAGTGGATAAATTGCATACCTTTTTAAATGTTATGTACAGTTAGTTGAGCATACCACAGTTATAAACTTGAAAGTTGCTTGGTTTACTATTAGTTGTTCAAGGCGCGGTGATGAAGAAGTACTATTGTAACCACTCTATATACGGTTTTCTTGTCTGATCTCCAAAGCTTTATTATCTTGCATGCTTAATGTATGGTTCTCTGACTCCCTGTTTGATTCTGCATTGGGACAATATAAAAATAAACAGTAGTAACACTTTGTAATAAGGTTATAATATACTTCCAGTAGTATGCGAATGACAGATTTATAAATTATCGATGCATATGCATGTGGCGTGGCACCCACATTTGCGTAGCCCTCTGTTAAATATATAATTATAGTGATGAGATCGGGATGAAATAATAAGCTAGGAGAGCATCACAAGCTCACCTGCAGACAAATTGGACTAGATTCCCACTTATTTAAAATATACTCTTTCGCCATCGTTTAGCCTGGCTCCAAACCACGGGCCTAGCTTGTTCTTCCTTTATTGTGACTTTTTTTTGGTCATCAAGGCAAACCAGAGGTGGTTTGTGAAGTTATTATTTGATTTATTTATTCTTGTCCTAAGTGATTTTATAATTTCATTGACCTTCCCATACCTCACCACATACGTAGCATACCAGCTGGAAAATATGCTTTGAATAAAATACTGTTCATGATGTTCAGTTTCATAATGTGCATGATCATGGTTCCCATAATCTAACTACTATCAACTGCCGCTTGCTGCCCTGCCACGTTCGCTTTCATTTCTGATATGTGCAAATATTTTTTATACTAGGTGAAAGTCATATACAGGTCCATCGCAAAAGAAAAAGTCATAGACAGGGCAAATCTTGATTAGTATAGAGAGAGGTCGGGGAAGTTTGTACGAAATGCACTTGAGGACGAAATTGCTAGTCTGCTTGTGTATGCAATTTAGGCACTAGGGATCATATCCACAGATGAATACTACGTACCTGGTTACGTATTAACAAGTAGAGGGCTAGTAGGACGTAATCCCAGGTCACTCGGTAAAACTCTTTGACCATACTAATATAACACTATAGAAGCATTTGGGATCGGATCTAGTAAGAGTTTCAGAGACCCCGTTTGGGACACCTGATTTGAAAGGAAACTAAAATCCAATCACTGCACGGGTAGGTTTTCTTTTTTCTTTCATGGTGATCCAGCTATTGCCTAAACCAAAACAAGTCTCTCACCAGCATGAACGGCTTCGTAATCAAGCCAAATATCCACTCGTATCATCACGGGAGAAGGTTAGCCATGAACAAAGCACAGCTCTAGCATTTCAGCTGCTAGTACATATTGTGGTTTGTGTATGAATCTGCTACGTGCTGCCTAACCCTGCATACGAGTTCTCACGGGAGTGCGCGCTTGTCCAGAACTTGTTTCTACGTGGCCGGATTGTGTGGCCTCGAACGACTGCTGATCGACGCGCATCGTCGAGATCCGCGCTTCTGTGTAACTCTGTTCGTTCCAGCGCATCAAGGCAAGATCGAATCTGCACGACTGCGGCCAATTAGACTCACGTGACAGGCAGCGACGGCTGACCAGCCCCCAGATCTGAAAGAGACTATGTGCGCAAGAAACCACAACCTTGTACTAGTCATCTTGAGCAGGCCAGAGAATGAAGCGCGTCGTAATCCTGTCGTGCCTTGTAGCTGCTCCCCGTGATCACGTGCGCTAACCAAACGCTGTTAAAAAAACATTTGCTTTAATTAGCTTAGCCTTCATATATAAGAGATGCAAGTACCACAAGAACCACTAAATTTTTGAATAATATTGTCTTTACAATGTGGAGTATTGTCCTTTTGTGGCTTTTCGGCATTGAAGTTCTAGAGCTTGCAAAATTTCATATAATTGCAATCTTGAAATGATATATGGGCTGTTCCATAGAGGCATAATGCTATATGGTTGCTACCTTCTAATTCCACATCTAAAAGAGGACCCCTTCATTCTCGAGAGCGGATTTTGTGTCAAGGGTTTGCCGTGTACTACCCATTAGGTGATTCTGCAATGTTCCAAGAAATTGTCAAAAAAATCATGTGTAGCACACATGAACTTAAATATGTATGTACAATTGCAGCATCGGATTCCAAATAATTAGAAATGGAAAAGAGTCGGTCTACCACTGTTCGTTATCTACAAATTTGTATGTTTTTTTTATTCTGGATATCAAATATGAATCCAAAAATGATGTTTTGCAGTGTAACTCAATGTGTGCTACAGATGAGTTTTAATGAAAATATTAAAACGTTACAACAAGTCTACAACATAATATCAAAATATCACCTTTTGGCTAATGGGGAGCCGGGACCCCTAATCACCAATGGATTTCCATAATTCTCCCTAAGTCGTGTTGGTAGTATATAGTAAATTATTGTATTGAACATAAGTCGGATCAATTGTATTAGAATTACTTATTTTATTTGATTTGAAGTATCTTTGTGGTTGATTTTGCAATTACGTTGAATCACTTATTTTATTTGATTTGAAGTATCTTTGTGGTTGATTTTACAAATAGACGAGTTACTTACGAGTTTAAGCAAGCAAGACGCGCTGACAGGAAACGCCCTCTTAAGTTATGTAACGAAAACAATATTTAATATATAGACTGTCACAAAAGTGATATAACGACATGCGCATCGTGAAGTTTTCTTTCTCTGATCAATTGGCAATAATCAAAGTGACCAGCAAAAGTGGAACAGAAAGATCTGTTTCGCAAATGCAGAAACCAATGAGACTTTATCTCGGTCCATGATCGCCTTGTGTGCTAATCGAACTCGATTATTTCCAGCATGGGGTATATAAGTTTGTAAAACCTCAACCAAGAAACGATTTCCAGCTGCAATATGACCAACACTAATCGTGCATTACTGCAAGCGTCGTGTGAACGAAAACCCCAATGCACGATCCATACCCAGCCAAACCATGATCAGGCTCACCAGCGGCCTCGTCGAGGTGCCCAGGAAGCAGAGAGAGGAAGGAGCAGTCGGTTGCGACAGGCTGCTTCTGGCATATATCCTCGATGGAGCTGATTGGTTAGGTGCATTTGAGGGAATCAGGCCCGCCAGATGCAAAGAACTCATGTTTGGATGCCTGGAAGCTTCATTGGGCCTGGCCCGGCTGGTGCAAGAGGCACCCCTTGGCCTGGCTCCCGGGCTGCGAGGAAATTGGGCGTTTCTCCAGATCCTGGCTGGCCTTATGCAAGCGTGTGGGCTAGGGTGCACGGGGTGTGAGAGCGAAAATCATGGATGCAGACGACCAAACGCCGTTCTTTCTTGGGCCTGGCTGCATGGAGCCTACAACCAATCATTCGCACCTTGCATACACCGAGCCTGGGCCACGGCAGCCAGAATCCCGAATGCGAGCCAGGATTGGCTGGTACGAGAACCAATCAGCCCTGATACTTCCCGCCCGCGCCCGGCTCGCTAGTCTGCTGGAGGAAGGCGGCGGAGATGTGCAGGGTGCGCGAGGGGAGGGGGCCGAGGTGGAGGAGATGGGATTTGAGTGCTCTGCGTCGGCGACGGCTCAGATCTTTTTGACCGTTGGGTTCGATGGTGATTTCTATGGGCCGAGGGGAGGCGTGGCGGGAAACGATCAGGCTCCTTGAGGCCTTTCAAAAGTTCGTCATGACTTTATAGGAGCCCGTCTCTTCTGATGGGTTGGGCTTAATGATACTGACAATTTCTTTCTCGAAATGCTGCCAGAAAAAGGTTTGAAGCAGCATGGCAGCTCTTGCGTCGAGATCACAGTGGAACTCTATGATTTTTAGCATAAGAATAGGGACCTGCGTAATTGAAGGCAACATACGTCTGTGACGTTGTTCTCTTTCTTTCACGCACAATTTTAGACATCTCGTTTATGTTCAGTTTTTTTTTCTTTTTTTGGGCAAGGTGAGACAAGAGATACAATCAGATGATTGTGGTCGAGATTTTGAGGTGTTCCTCTTTCACCAATTTTACTGGGGGTTCTCTTTTTATGTTTTGATCTGGACCATTATAATCTGGTCCCATATTAAATTTCTCCAAGTCTATGATGAGTATGGACTAGTTATGATGACAGACTGTTAAGAAAAAAGCAATCTCTTTTTATGCGCTGCTGAATAGTAGATGTGATTCCATCAAACAGTTCGATCGTATCTTGGGTATTTAGCAGTAATTACCACATTTAAGGTAGGGCGTTTGTTAAATGGGGCCTCCTTCAAATCATGTACTGTAGCTTGCATTGGCAGAATGGACTTCTGAAATCCAGCTGATTGTAACCATACACTTATGCCTCGAGATGCTTTCTTATGTTAATCTCAATCAACATAAATCTGCGTAGTTGGCAAAGTCGGTATGTGATTAATTATAGTTCTCATTCTATTAGAAAAGTAATACAACATAAAGTGTCTTTGAATTCGCATAAAATAGAACAAACGGAGTTCATATTGACATGTTAACACCTATACTCTGTTTTGTATTATTATTTTTCTAGTCATTGCAAACTCGTTAATTCTAAGAAACGCCCGAGCGAACTTACAAGAAAAACTAGCAGATTATATTGTGACAGCACTATATACTAGCTAGCGTGTATATAGTACCATTTATATAGTAGTATAATTCAAAACTTGATAAGATACCCTTTAGTCGTGTACTCACTTTATCTTGTATGTAAGTGCGCCATGTCTTGTTCTCTTCAGATTCACACCACTGCTTTAGTTCCCAGTCAACTCGCAGCTTCAGGAGTCTCTTGAGTTTCTGTATGCACGGAGGCAGAAATCTTATGTTCTTACATCCATTGATATTGATGCTTTGGAGAGAGAGGAGAGCTGATACTCTTTCACAAGCACGCAACTCCAGCGACAAAAGGGACACTAGGTGTCGCATGCTCTCTGGCAAGCTTCTCAGATTAGGACACTTGGATATTTCCAGCTTTTCGAGGGTAGGGAAGTGGTGAAACAGGTTCAAACTCTGGCATCCGCTCTCTCTGACAATCAACCTTGTGCTTGGATTAGAGGATAGATGACTGATGTTGCGTATCTCTTCCAATGAAGTGATAACTTGGTCACTTTTCTTTATTAACCACGCACGAGGTGTTGGTGGGCATGGTCTCAACCTCAACCTCGGGCAATCCACTACCTGTAGGTGGTCAAGCAGAGGGAACATGTACTCCTCAACACCATCTTCAGCATAATATGTCGTGTTCCACTCCTCCAATCCTTCCATCCTTTCCATGCTCAAGACTGACAATCGACAGAATGCTCCTTTGCCACCACAGAAATCTCTGTCAATTACTCTAACACAGCACAATCCTTCGAGAAATAAATTTTCTAGGTTCGGTAACTGTCCAAGTGGTGGCAGTTTGTTACATGTAGGCAGATCAGTCAAGCAAATAAAACTGATATATGGGAGATGATGTGAAATGTCCATGAGCCAGCTTGGAAAGCTTATGCTTCTATAACCTTCTAGGTCCAAGCTCTGCAGACAGCTTGGCGGCACCAGTTGTTCCAATAATTCTTTGTCCTCAAGAAGTTGATCAGCATCCAAAGTCCAAGCCAATGTTAAATTCAAAAGATTATGTTTATCCAACAACTTAATTCTTTGTGCCTCTTGCAGAAACATTACATTTTCAAGACAACGTATTCTTAATTCGCCAGCATTTACACCCTCGAGCTGATGAAGATTGCTGCAACAATTGTCAGCACAAACCTTAAAGAGTGGTAATGTTAATGAATAGTTAATGAACCGAGAATGGACATGATCCATCAATTCATCTGAGGAACCGTCCACTAATAAAGACTTAATATTAATTGCATCTATACTCTTTGGTAGGGACTTAAGCTCCGTGCAGCATGATACATCCAGTGTATGCAACCTTTTGAGGTTACCAATACTTTCCGGTAGATTGACAAGCATGCGATTATTAGATAGGTCTAGATGCTCCAGATTGGTTAGATTACCAATAAAATCAACATATCTATCACTTGTTTCCCCCGCGTAACCGAAGCATTCGTTCATGCTCCTTGACAAGGCCAAATACTTGAGATTTGTGAGGCTTCCTAAAGAGTCAGAGATATCTCCATTGCTGAGCAATTCATTCTTGTTTCGGCAACCATTTGAAACATATGACATAACCAAATGTTTTAGTGCAGTTAGTCCACTGAGAGCTGCCGGCAGCCCTTTCAAACAGCAGCAGTGCAACAAATCCAGATGCTCCAAATTTTTAAGATTTTGAAATGATTTTGGAAGTTCTTTAATTCTGCCACAACGTGACATGTTCATATACCGTAGATTGACGAGGCTGCCTATAGCTTCTGGCAGCCGTCCCAGGTGAGGACAAAGGGACAAGTTCAAATATTCAAGGGTTGTGAGGCCACACAAAGATTCAGGCAGTGCTCTAAGATCGAAGCATTCATATAATTCTAGATGGTTTAAATTTGTGAGATTACCGAGAGAGCCTGGAAGTTCTGTTATTCCAGAACCGGACATGTTAAGATGAAATAGTTCCTTGAGATTCCCAAATGATTCCGGCAGTTTTACTATACCCGAACAATGTGACAAGTTCAGGTCCACCAAACTTTTCAAGTCACCAAATGAATCCGGTAGTTTTGAGATTCCTGAGCAACCTGATAAGCTCAAATATGTCAGGAGCCCAAGTTTGCCAATTGATTCAGGCAGGGCTGAAATTCGAGATGGTCCGTTAAGGTTAAGATAGTGCAGTTTTGATAGCTCAGTAATGCACTCCGGTAGTCTCTCGTTTTGCACCTTTGGAGCATTAAGACACTTCAGCTGCTTCAGTTCGCCAATAGAGGCTGGTAAAAGTACACTTGAGCATTCGTTGAAATCCAAAACACGCAAACACTTAGCAAATGAAAATGCTCCACGAGGGAGATCCATTTTACTGCTATGTTGAAAATGAAGTGATCTGACTTTGTTGGCCAAAATGCTCGACAATTTTTTCGATCTTTCATAGTTTGTGAGCAATGCATAACGGCAGTATATTGGCTCAATTGCAATTCTCTTTGTTGCAGCATCAAATACAACTAACTCATCACCAATTACTGATATTGCCAGGTCATGCACTAGGTCATGCATTGTGTATCGTACATCATGCTTTCTAGAACTCTGAAATTCAAGCATAGCATATCCTGTTAGATATTTCATTTTGAACCTTTGTTGAGAAAAAAAATGTTTATCTCAACTGTTCAGAATGTTATGACTATGACTTGTATATTGAATAATAACCGCATATGGCAATATATATTGATTACATGACTCAATACTAGACTAGGATAAGGACTCTACAATTAGAATCCTATATTGTTCCTACTACTATACCCTTGACAATCCACTCAAATGCAAGATATATGCAACTGGTTTGCATTTGAAGGATATTACATTAATTACTATGACTTATTACATAAAAATACATCCAAATCTAAGTCGTAGAGTTGAGTCTTAGTTGTCCAACTCTTCCCCTCGACAGTACTGAATTTATCATTTTCTTGACCCGAGTCAAGCCAAAGCTAAAGAAAGAATATATAAATAAAACTCTTATTATATAGCCAGCCATGCAATAGTGTTTTGTGTTCTCGTAATTTACGACATTAGTAATTTATGATAACATGTGACGTGTTTGTACCCTGATGCCTCTAGTTTACTGCTATGTTGAAAATGAAGTGATCTGACTTTGTTGGCCAAAATGCTCGACAATTTTTTCGATCTTTCATAGTTTGTGAGCAATGCATAACGGCAGTATATTGGCTCAATTGCAATTCTCTTTGTTGCAGCATCAAATACAACTAACTCATCACCAATTACTGATATTGCCAGGTCATGCACTAGGTCATGCATTGTGTATCGTACATCATGCTTTCTAGAACTCTGAAATTCAAGCATAGCATATCCTGTTAGATATTTCATTTTGAACCTTTGTTGAGAAAAAAAATGTTTATCTCAACTGTTCAGAATGTTATGACTATGACTTGTATATTGAATAATAACCGCATATGGCAATATATATTGATTACATGACTCAATACTAGACTAGGATAAGGACTCTACAATTAGAATCCTATATTGTTCCTACTACTATACCCTTGACAATCCACTCAAATGCAAGATATATGCAACTGGTTTGCATTTGAAGGATATTACATTAATTACTATGACTTATTACATAAAAATACATCCAAATCTAAGTCGTAGAGTTGAGTCTTAGTTGTCCAACTCTTCCCCTCGACAGTACTGAATTTATCATTTTCTTGACCCGAGTCAAGCCAAAGCTAAAGAAAGAATATATAAATAAAACTCTTATTATATAGCCAGCCATGCAATAGTGTTTTGTGTTCTCGTAATTTACGACATTAGTAATTTATGATAACATGTGACGTGTTTGTACCCTGATGCCTCAATTGTCGTAAATATACGATAATTCTATCATAGATTTATGACATGTTAAATGAAATTTACGAAATCACATTGTAGGACACGTGCCATGTGCAGAATTATGTTAGAACTGTAGTCAATCATATATCAAAATATCATAAATCAATATAATTGAATGTCATAAATTACGACAATACAAATGAAAGCACTATTGTGTAGTTGGCTACATAATAAAAGTTAATAATGAAAACAAAGCGTGGTTGGTTGATAAAGAACATGTAGACTCTCACGCAATAAACAAACAATACAAATGGACTTGGATGGACATTAAGATTGTGTGGATGCAGAGGAAGATGAGACTAACAACTATGAGCCTCACGACATATAATTATATAGCATCAGACATTTCAACGGTGGCCCGATGGGTCCGCAACACGGCTGGACGGAGCCTCGACGACGTCCAGATGAGATCGTGTTGACGGCCTAATACCACCGTGGCAGGTGACATGATGGTGGAAGGGAGATGGCCGCAACAACAGCGACACATTGAAGGACAAGGCCGCCCTGAGACTCGAGTTCGCTCCCATTGGAGGCCGGAAGTGCGGCAGAAGAGAGAAGAAAAATTCTTAACCTTAATGGTAGCTCTGTATAGATCGCATGTTATAAGTATGACTTGTGTATTGAATAATTTCTCTATATGGATATTATATATGGGTCACATGACATAGTAGACTAGGATAAAGACTACTATTAGAGTCAAGTATTACTACTACTGTACCAGCTTAAAATACTTAATGTGCTCATACTATTAATCGGTGCTACACAAAGCTGCTCTCCTCTTCCCTCTTGAGTTACAAAAGGGCAAAACTGCTTTTTGTTTCTGAAACTAAAAATAAATAAAAAGAATATTTTTGAGTTACTTGGTAACTCACCGTGGGCAACGCCGAGTGTCGAAGGAAGGACATTCCCAAAAGTTGCTTCACATATTCCATTCCCTCAGATGGGTTAATGAAATCAAGGGCAACCCATTTGTGAATCAAATCATCTTCTACAATATCATGGCCTTTTGGGAATATGGCACAGTAGGAAAAGCACATCCTCAAACATGGTGGCATACATTCATAACTTAACTTCAACGATGGAAGCACTGTTTCATCTTGAGAATATTGATTCCAGATGTCACTGTTGTTTAGTTCTGACCACCCACGCAGATCTTTGAATTTTAGCATGTATCCAAGTGCTTGAGCTGCTATTGCCACACCTCCGCATTTCTTCGCAATATTGAATCCTATCTGCTCCAATCGTTCTTTGTTAACATTATGTTCGAAAGAGCTGAGTCTCTTAATTATATCTCAGCACATAACATCATTCAACGGCTGCAGCATGTATGGATCATTGGTGCATATTTTATTTGCAATGTCTTCCTTCCTTGTGGTGACTATGACATCAATCATAT
>LAPY01002341.1:64603-80404 GCA_000970635.1 Eragrostis tef
CCCGTGGCAGGTGACATGATGGTGGAAGGGAGATGGCCGCAACAACAGCGACACATTGAAGGACAAGGCCGCCCTGAGACTCGAGTTCGCTCCCATTGGAGGCCGGAAGTGCGGCAGAAGAGAGAAGAAAAATTCTTAACCTTAATGGTAGCTCTGTATAGATCGCATGTTATAAGTATGACTTGTGTATTGAATAATTTCTCTATATGGATATTATATATGGGTCGCATGACATACTAGACTAGGATGAAGACTCCACTATTAGAGTCAAGTACTACTACTACTACTGTACCCTTAAAATATTTAATGTGCTCATACAGTCATAATATTAATCGGTACTACACAAAGCTGCTCTCCTCTCCCCTCTTGAGTTACAAAAGGGCAAAACTGCTTTTTGTTTCCAACACTAAAAATAAATAAAAAGAATATTTTTTGAGTTACTTGGTAACTCACCGTGGGCAACGCCGAGTGTCGAAGGAAGGACATTCCCAAAAGTTGCTTCACATATTCCATTCCCTCAGATGGGTTAATGAAATCAAGGGCAACCCATTTGTGAATCAAATCATCTTCTACAATATCATGGCCTTTTGGGAATATGGCACAGTAGGAAAAGCACATCCTCAAACATGGTGGCATACATTCATAACTTAACTTCAACGATGGAAGCACTGTTTCATCTTGAGAATATTGATTCCAGATGTCACTGTTGTTTAGTTCTGACCACCCACGCAGATCTTTGAATTTTAGCATGTATCCAAGTGCTTGAGCTGCTATTGCCACACCTCCGCATTTCTTCGCAATATTGAATCCTATCTGCTCCAATCGTTCTTTGTTAACATTATGTTCGAAAGAGCTGAGTCTCTTAATTATATCTCAGCACATAACATCATTCAACGGCTGCAGCATGTATGGATCATTGGTGCATATTTTATTTGCAATGTCTTCCTTCCTTGTGGTGACTATGACATCAATCATATGACTGCCCTTCTGGTGCACACGAAGCATACATTTCAATTTCTCCAATTCAGAGGCTTTATCCTCCCAAAAGTCATCTAATACAATCAGAATCCTCTTGCCATGAAATAGATCATCAAGGCACATGTTTATCATATGCAAAGTATCTGTATTTTGTTGGCCTCCTCCCATTTGTAGCTGGGAAATTATAAACCTTCCTAGTTTCTTTAGGTCAAACACCTGGGACACATAAACCCATACCCGATTATCATACTTCTTGAATTGGATGTCATTATAAATAAGTTGTGCTAAGGTAGTCTTTCCGATGCCTCCAAGGCCATAGATAGGAACAATAATGGTTTTGTCATGATTTGCACGTAACACTCCTATAAGTGCCTGCTTTTCTGCATCCCTCCCTATGATTTCTGACTCATTCACATATGCTGTTGTTTCTCGTTGATCATAGGGCTGTTGGTCAACATGAGGGTTGGTGATATCTGTTAAACTGAAACTCTTATGTTCTGCTTCGATCTTCAAGAGATTCTCTCTCATTCTCTTCATCTTATTAGCTTGGAGAATCCCTCTAATTGCAACTGGAATGATTCCTGACATCTGCAAAGAACCTTCCATTTACTTCTCAGTTTAAAAGGTAAAGGATGTATCGAAGTTTTGAAGCTGGTCTACGGCACATAATATATCTGCGATGACGGCTTCCTGACACAGGTCTCGCGTCATCGTGTTCAAGGATATACTTTCTATGGAGTATATAGCTAAAGCCGTCATCGTGATCCAGGCTCCACGGAGAAGCGGCCATAGGCATCGGCCAGCGCGAGGAGCGGCTGGTCGGCCTCCCCTCCAAAGACTAGATGGGCGTGTTGGTTCCTGCCTGCAAAACGCTGCCTGGCCCAGGCAGGTGCATCGCACAACAGGCAATGGAAATCCAACACATGGGAGGCCGGAGGGTGCTGCCTGCCATGCAGGTTTTTGAGGACGCAAACCAAAGAAGCCCTAACGAGAATTTCAGTTGTAAAGATGGGCGCGCTGAAGAAATCCAAGTTCAAGTAGATCATCGCGGCGTTCACACATCCTGCTGCCATGTGCTGAACGAATGACAAACCCGTGGTCGAAACGCGTGGGGTGGGTCGGAGAGACTCCTTCACCCGCGTATGCGTGGCTGCAGCTGCTAGGAAATTTATGCCATAAGTTTTTTAAAAAATGTTTAAGATAAATTTCGTGTAAGAACGTTTAAATTTCGTCCAAAAATAGAAAAACTATTTTTTCCTAAAACAAAAAATTATGGGATGTCAGAAGTGTGTAGGGAGTTGAGATACTAGTGAACACGTGCATGAATTAGCATGACCAGTGGATGGGTTTGGGTAATCACGTCAGCCTGAGTGAAGCTCCCATGCATACTCCCATGCCAAATTGCACATCAAAATTTGACAAACAATTGCACAAAAATATGAGTAGATAGTTTATGTTGTCGTCAACAATCATGAAAAATTTGAGATGCAACAAATACTTGTGCAAGATGCAACAAAAAGGAGAAAATAATTAATTTGAATACTTGCAGGTTATAACTATTCATTTCGGTCGCAACATGCTACTATTTGATTTCTCTTTTTTTGTATGGGGATACATGAGAATATGCCTCATCTATCTATATATTTATTTGATAATTAATTTTTCATGCAAGGTTGAAGCTTGATATCACCAGCGGGAGTATGGGAGGGGCTGATTGGTTGTTTGGATTGGGCCTTATCCAGGATAGAGATATGCAAAATATTACCTTTTCTACTTGTTTGGTTGCCTGGGCTGCTTCGGGTCACCATATGTAGATCAGTAGATAAGCTAGGGCGGTCTGAAGAAAGGGGTATCTCTCCTAGTAAAAAAAGAATTATTTGAAAAAAAAATATTATCTCTACAATTAGTGGTTAGAACCATGCTCTCAGGTTACAAACATCCATCTACGAAGTTTAAGCTGCCTCTCTTAAGGACAACCTGTGGCACATATCCTTTTATGAATCCTTTCTTGATTCATGTCTAGTATATATACGGTTTTTATTTTGCATTGTTGTTTCTCTTTATAACCTTAACTTTTTTTCTTGTTTTTAGAATTGTTGTTCCTCCATATATCTTCATGAAACTAGAAGCGTTCCTGCCTCCCTTTTGTTCTGGAAATGAAAAAAAAATCTGTAATTATGATATTATACTCTACTGCTTAGATCTAACGGTCAGAGAAAATTAGGTACACTCCACACCAGACGCACGAAGATGTTTAATCTGGAGTATGATGTTTTCAAACTAGAACAAGGGGAGAGATATCCCATAGCATTCTATTAAGAAGAAGGTGTCAAGGTTCGAACCTGGGATGGCTGGGAATTCACCTGCTCCACCAACCACTTCACCCGCAAGAGCTTGGCGGAATATGACGTTTTCATCAGTTATTTGTTCTGGACCATGTGTTTTGTGTTTGATTTTAGATTATATAAGGAATGCTCATTGTTCTGGCCTCTACGGAAGGCAAGTGATAGATCATATTGATTTGACCGAAATCAGTAGCGTATTTCAAACCGGCCTAAGCGCTTTTTTCTCTTTTCAAAACTAGTACTAACCTGCCCTGCTGCTTGTGTACTTGCTTCGAAGTCGTCCAGCATGTCGGAGATGTCGTAAGTGGCGGCCTTAAGCCGCTTTAGCCAGAGCCGCACCTCCTCCTCCTTGATCGATCGCATCTCCGCATCCTTCAGCACCGCCCCCATCGTCTCCAGCGTGACCTTCATGTCCTTCAGGTGTTTGCTGATGTTCCACATCGAACTAGCCTGCTCCATGAGGGCGGAGCCCAGCTTATCGACTGCCATCTTGACGAGGGCCGAGGCGAGCAGCTCTCCAACTGCCACCATCGCTGCAGAGACCTGTATCTCGCCCCGGCTTTCACGGTGGCCCTTGAATGGTACAAATACTCCGATGGTCAAAAACAATAGAGGCCACGACATAAGCTCGCATTCTTAACGTTCACACCAACGATATTGTAAACTAACAGGATGGTTGTGAGTAATTTCGTGGCTAGCGTAAAGTGCAGATATTGCTTTTGTCATTCTGGTTTGTCATCAACCAGCGAGATGACAAGGATAAAAAAAAAACATTCATCTACATACGCGGCTAGTGTCAACAATCTAACTAGTATAACTTATCATAGTAATAAATGATTTATAAGCTTCCATATATGTATTTTGAGTTCAATAGTCGTACTTAGTGTTAATTTTTTTAGGTGTGGATGATTTTTTTTTTTTGAACCTATGGTGTGGATGATTTATGAACACATCTGGGGATATATTTGGGTGGGTCGCAAGGAAAGGGTGGCATGCAGGCCATGATAGGGTGGTGCAGAACGTACATGGCACATGGTCGAAGATGACACAATAGATTTTTCTTTTCTTAATTTTTATTTGATAGATCGATCTGCCACAGGGCCTTGGAAGCTGTGCTACTGGCTGCTCGAGTTGCTATGCTTGGGGAGGTAGCGCCAAGTATTTTGAGTTCAATAGTAGACAGTAGTGTCGTCTGTGGAAAAGCTAGAAGACCTGGCGCCAACTGTCCCAAGACTTGAAGAGTCTGATCAGCAAGAGACCGGCAGGGAATTCCCTCTGCCATTTACTTTCGTGACTGCTGTGTGCTTCGTAAAGTGGCGGATATTCTGGCTTACACAGCTCTCCATCTATCCTGCATTACTGCTCCTAGTATGCTTATCTTTTTTCTTTATCTTTTTTAGCATAAGTCCTAGTAAGCTTATCGAGTTGTGGAAGAAGAACAGGATCGTCTGCTGGAGCTGTGACGGTGGGAGCTGTTCAAAGTATACAAGTTCTGAAATCTAGAGGTTTGAATACAAAATTGTAAACCTTTTTTCTATCCAAAATGTGGCAATAGATCATCTGATGAACCTCTACTGCAAATATTCTTTGTAGCGGTGGGCCGTCGCTATAAATACCTATTGTAGGTGTGGTTTCTCAGATGGACGGCCACTACCACCATTTTTTAGTGAGGCTTTGCCAGATGAACCACGGCAACAAATGATTTAGTAGCGACAATTTCGGCCACCATCGCTGCACATGGCCATTTATAGCGGCGTTTGTTTAGTGGCAGTGGCAAAAAAAGAAAAACTGTCACTACGAAGTGTTTTCAACCGTTGCTACGGTGCGTCACTGTACGTACGTAGTTGTGCTTGTGACTGAGAAAAGATTAAAATCAAACGGCATGCATGGTTGTTATAACATCAATTCTATGACGAGAATTTATATTCTAGAGCCCTGGTTGCTTTCACGATGGCAAACAATGTGGGCTTTTCATTCTTGTTGGTGCTTGGGGCCAGTAGCAGGTTGAGATCTAAAGCCGAGTAAGAAACCACTAAGAAGATCACACACACTCATAAGCTTGACAGTATAGTGAAAGGAGCTACTTTTTTTTTGTTATCATGCACTAATGTTATATATTATGAGATGAATGACACGGCAGGCGCGCGCCTTCCTCGAAGTTTTTGATTGACGACTGAGCCTGGTCGCGTTTATATATCAATCAGTCGATATCAATATATAAAAAATTATTTAAGATTTATTCGCCACTCACAGCATCCGATGTCTTATATGTCAGTTCCATGGTGCTGCCTCCTTATCCAACAACTTATATTGACTATATGGTCATTCGACGACTAATACAACAGCAGAAGGGGACGCATGCAAATTAGTTAGGCCGGATGACTAAGGACGATATTGACCGACAAGAATGGTGAGGAGAGAAAACATCACTGCTACAAAAGAGTGTCAGTGGTGCATAAAAAACGACTCTGCGTCAAGTGCCCGGTCCGCCACTAGAAACGACTCTTCATTACTCTCGGCTCCAATGACCCCACCGTCAGTACACTCAAGGACCGATGAGTTTTATTGTCGCTGATATGTCACGAGGGGCAGGACGTTCAGAGTCATGCATAAGGTGTGTTTGGATGGCAGAAATCACTTCAGATTCTAAGTAGAATCACTTCTAAATGGCAAAATGTTATAATGTTTTTTTTTGGAAGAATTGGGTCGGAGCGTTTCAAGATAAGATGAATTGCTGGCGTGAATGGCAAAATCGGTACTGTGGAACACCGATGCAGGTCCTGCCGCAACGAATCTCGCCTCCAAGTTCGAACTATTAACAGCAATTGCCATCGAGTGTCTTTTCTAGTCTCTGGCCGTTCACGTCGCGCTGGAGAGACAGAAAAGCCCCGCCTGGTTGCCGTAGCCACACGCTCCAACAACGCCGGTAACCTAGTCGCCACTCCCCAATAGTGTCGCTTGGTCGCCGACGTCTTCTCTTGGACGCAGCTCCACGACTCCACCGGACCAGCAGCTCAACGCGAGTAGCAACGACAGGGAGCGCCTCGGCACCGCCAGGGAGCTCCAGCACATCGACGCCACCGCAAGCAAGGTATGTCTTCTGCTCTTATCTTCTTTTCCTTCACTGGATTGCAAGATTGGTTTAAACCCAATGCTTGTATTGCTAGAGCTGGTTGCAAGGTCTGTGTACATTCGAATATGCTTGTTTATTAGATTTGGTGAAACTGAACATGAAGTTTAATTGATTCTCTTTATCTTTTTTGTTGAAACTGAAACCAGATAACTAGTCATACGGTTTCTGAAATGATTCTGTTTTAATTTGTGAAACATTTTTTATTCTCGGTGAATCTACTAAACGCACGCTTAGTTTCATATCTCACCATGCTTCTCTACGACACCAAAGCCCATGAGAAACATCCCATGAATTATTTATTTATTTGCGAAGAGAACATCCCATAAAATTAACCAAATAGCCAGCGCCAAAAAATCCATGTCTCCACAATCTGAGCTTTCTTTGATTCCACTCTTGTTTCATTCCATTGAACTTCATATTTTTTTTATTTGGTATATTTACCAAATAAACATTTGCCTTAAGTATTCAATTTACCAAGAAAACAATTTGATTCCTGAGTGATTCCTGAGGTTGATGCAACTACAAGTTTTCTTCTAATTGTATAGATGAAATTTTAGAGTTTTGCAATCAGTCACAAAGCTATAGATATATTATTATAAATCTTTTTTTTGAAACATAGACGCAAACACTCACAAACATGCGTGAGTACGTACACACCTCTATGAACACACGCACGCAACCCCTACCCTCAAAAGACTAGGCCGGCTGATCTTGAGATTAACGAAGTCACCACGGACGCTTCGCTGTGGACATGGACGTCGCCTCCCACTGAAAAAAAAATAGCTATAACGTGTTAATTCTAGGTCTGGTACTTAAACTCCGGATAGATTGGTTTCACCACAAAGAACCTAACTAGTTGAGTTGCTCGCTCTGCATGTCATTGTAAATTTATCATGTTAATCATTAAAAAAAGTTCAAGCCAAAGCATTTTCGTGTTTATGTTTCAAATTATTTTGGCCAGGCAAACTGACTCGTTTTCAAAATTTTCTTGCACCATTATGCTTCCTTATGTCTTAAGGCATTTATAATTTTTTGTTACAATTTGTTTTTCAAAATTTCAAAATAAAAACAGGCCAACCGGACCGCACCGGTTTGACTTGTTTTTTAGCCGGTTTTACAAACACTACTCCCACGCCGACCCCTCTAGACGAGAAATCGATTAAAATGTTGGGGTGTGCTGGCTCTTGTGCTGTCTGCCGTTCCGCTCAAGCCGAGCCCTGAGATGCTGTAGCTCTCCGGTGATGGCGTGAATGGAAGCAGGAAGCAACGTATTTAGCTCGGTGAGCTCTGTGATGCTCAAATCAGAGGAAGCAGCTAACAGAATCGAGCTTCAGTTACCAAATCGATGCTGATCCTCGCCTAATTGAGCTTCTAGAGCCCGAATCGCTGCAATCACTAGCCTGCTCCCCGCCTAATCGACCGTGACAAATCAACGCAGTTCCCCACTGGTTCGACCACCACGAGATCCTCCGAGCTGTCATGGCCGAGCTCACATGGAGGTTCTGACTGGTGGAAAGATAGGAGAAGGAGAACAAAGGCCGTGAGTGACGCCCGGGAGGCTGCCCGGGCCTCGCCGCCACGACGACTGCCAAGTTGCACAGATTGCGACGCTCTTCACCGTGATGGCATGCTCTGCTGAGCTGAGAGTCTGAGATAATGAAAGTTTAGCTAGTTTAAGTAGCGTGCAGACAATCCATTGTAAATGCCGCCTAGTTTAGTAGGCTCTTCAGCTATTTAAAACTGCCTCCCTCTTTACGTCTTACCTTTGGCAGTGTGCCCGTGCTCTCGTCTAGCAAGCTGTACAGGTATCTCTTTTTTTTAGGAAACGATGTAAAGGTATTTTTATATCAACAGAATACAAAAGGCAGCACTTACTCCGAAGGTGGTAGTGGCCAGAAAAGCGAAAGTCCGTGAGCATAGAGGGGAGACGGAGACCGAAGGTGAAGGAGGTGCGGCTGGTACATTATTACTACAGCCGGCACGCCGGCGGTACCCATGCGTGCCCCAGCAACGGCCGGCGGTATGTTCACTAACCTTGCTTCCTGTGTTATGTCTTGTCTTCGCTTACCTACCTAGCCATGCTGCTATGTGAAGATTCTGCATCTGAGAGATCGATGTACATCTTTGCTGGCGATGTGTGTTGTGTTCCTGAGACTCAAGAATGCCCATTCAGCTGAGCTTCCGCTTGGGCGTCGAGCATCTACGGATGGATTCAGACTTCTACACAGTGAGAGCCATACAGCGACCAACAGGAGGTCAAGAGCAAGATGAAGGCTGGAGAAGCTGGATTTGGAGCTCCAGCAACACTGCAACGGCATGCAGGTCTTGACCCAAAATTTCGTGTCTGGATCTGTGGACATAGTACAAAGAGCGCCGGTGGTTGACCGCAGCTAGCGGCGTGCAAGAGTTCACGAAAGAGCTGATGTCGCACCGGGGTTTAAGTCTTGGAGAGGTCTAAGTACCTCGCGAAGCTTGCTACCCGTCTTGGTGCCGACGGTTGTGCGTCGGACCAGCGGTAGAACCGTCGAGGGTTGCGCCTCGGACGGGAAGCGACTGGCGGCGAACGGCTGAATGTGGGATTGGCAGCAGTCAGACGGGCAGCAACCGGCAAAACATCTATGCCAGGCAAAGGTGCGTCTCGTAATAGCATGCTTGCAAATAACCCGCTATACTGTAGCTTCGCTGTAGCTTTTTGAGATAGGTGTCACGACGATATTGCAAATATTACCGCTAATGCCGCTAACTACATTATAGGGTTTCTTCGCAAAAAAACCTTCATTGTAGGGTTAAATAGCTCCTCTAACTTCATCTGCTAACTCCACTATAACTGAGTTATGAACTTATGATTCATGCTTTATGATTCATAAATCATAAAACAATCAATGTGATGAATTTGCATGTTCATAGTTCAAACGATGCTTGCTTTCTTAATTCTATGGACTATTTCGCCGCTAGGAAAGCTGATAAATTAATGCTAGGACGATGATATGCTTGAACAGTGGCACACTTTTGAAAGTAAGCTGAAATTGACAAATTTACTAATGTTTTAGTCAAAAAATTGCTTTATTTTGCAAATCGTGATTTGTAATAGTTGTCGCTATAGCTGCACTATAGCTTCTATAGCTTTGCTGAGGGCATGCCGCTAAACTCTATAGTCCACTATTTGCAACCTTGCGCAATAGTGAGCCCAAAGCTATTGTTCTTCCTCTTCCCTTCAAATCAATTATTGCGCGTCAATTTGTATTCCTGAATCTCATGCTCCTCCCACTCAACGTAGAAAAAACAAAAGGAGGATGGCCAAGCGCTAAAAGGCACATTGTGGTCGTGGCGAAGAGGTAGCGGGGGCTCCGCCAGCCCGTGGGGGAGAGGCCGCGTCTATAGCGGGCAGGGCCACGGCAAGGGTATTGAGTTTGAGGAGGGCGACCGACAGGCACGGAGCGGCATGGCAAGGCCTCTCGACACCTCCTGCCGTCTGCGGTAGAGGCGGTGACGGTGGGGAGATGTGAGGGTGCTAATAAAAAGAGGTGGATTCTGCTTGTACAAGTAGAGATGGTTATCTCGGCTCGACTCACTTAGCTATTTAGAAACAATCAATTTCTAGCTTGATTGGGCTCATTGCACTAGCTCACCTTTGGCTGACTATGCTCACGAGTTATGTGTGAAGAAAACCCCTATCTTTCTAATAGCATTCTAAAGAGGAAAATCAAAGCAACACATGCGCAAAAAACAAATAAACCACATAATGAGAAGACTAGGTTCATTGTTGAAACTGATAAGAATAGCTGTAGATTTCTCAACAGCACTTGTCTCTACTTGCTTATTAGCCGTTGGTGAGGCTTGGAAGCTCCATCACATCTTAGGACGCATCTGTAAGGGGAAAAATAATTTACACACGTGTCAAAAGTATACAGTGCACACTGTGCAGTAATGGCATATTGCAACAAAAGCACTATTTCTATAAGGATCTTCTCGCTGTGTGCTGAGTGGTATATTTTTTTTTAGAGTTTAAGAGCAACTTTATTACCCCGGTCTCACCCGAGGATGGACCATAAATTCAGTTACAGCGCTGGTGTCCTCAGCACATTATTACATCACAAAGTTGAAAGTTCGAAAGTAGTCTTAGCGATACATGTCATCATGAGCCTGGCATAGCCTCTATTCTCTCCGGTCTGCTCATGATGGCGGCGAACGCTTCTTCAGACACCCCCAGCACCTGGCCCCAGAGGTTGCCTAAAGCCTTGGTAGAGTTGCAAGTCCACCTTTGCACTTTCTGGGCAGAAGATGCTCCGGTTCTTCAGACACCCCAGCACCTGGCCCCAGATTTGCTTTAGGCCCTTCCACTGCATGTTCCGAAAACACAGGTTATTTCTGGATTTCCAGAGTCCCCACAGGACAGCAGCGTTAACAATATTTATAGCAGCAACCTTTTTTCTATCTAACCACAGTGCTACAACATGTTCAAAATTACTGCAAACAGCTCTATCCATTACTTCACTAACCAGCCTCCAGCAGGCTTTACTAACTACACATTCAAACATCAAGTGTGAAACTCCCTCCCTCTCAATATAGAATACATAAATCATCAACTTTCTGTCTCCTTTTGAGGTTGTCCCTAGTCAGGATATTATTTTCCGTAGATCTGTAGAGGTCAATTGAGGTTAGTGCTCTTACCACGTTGGGTCAGTAACAAAATTCCAATGAGGCAAACAATGGTAGATTGAGGACATCACTTAAAGAATGTAGAGGTCAGGCACGACAAGACAGACCAGTATAAACAATTACTCTGATTCTACAAAACATGCATGGTTTTCTCTTCTAATAACAACAACAAAGCCTTTTTATCACATTGGAGTATGCTCATTGTTATATCTTTGAAAATGTAGAAGGAGAGGTTTTACTAATATTCAGAATTACAGGTCCAAGAAAGCATGAACATGTTTCTCAATGAGTTGCAGCATTACGAAAGTGCAGGATGTAACTGCAGCCCTTGAGCTATGCGAGAATAATGTATGATGTTCATCATACCAATGTAATAAATTAAAACCATGAATGGTACCCAAAAATTACAATATGTTACAGGCTACAAAGATGTAGACTTCCATAACGAAACAGAAGGAAAACTACAACAATGTCATATTATTCCTCTGAATAAAAAAAAAAGGACAGGCCCCAGTGCTGAACCTCCCACGTGATGTGGGGTCTGGGGGAGGAATTTTCCCGGGCTAGCCTTACCCCCGCATGCGGAGAGGCCGCTCGAACCCAGGTCTCCTGGCACCAGTGGGATGGCTTTACCACTGCGCCAGGGCCTGTCCTCATATTATTCCTCTGAATATGAAGCAAATTTTCTGTAATATCATCAAAAAAAACTCCAGGAGTAAAAGCTCCACTAGAAACATATTGGACCAGCAATGAAAATGTAGACATCTAATTGTTCCAAAGAACAAGCAAGCACACCACTCACAATACTAGTTTACAACTAAACAGAACGTGTGCAAGAAATTGAAAGGTAATTGTGCGATACCAACCTGCTTTGCAAGGTTGCAAGCTTTGTCTGGAGAGTTCAGAATCTCGTAGTAGAACACTGAGAAGTTAAGTGCAAGTCCAAGCCTTATCGGATGGGTAGGTCCCAGTTCAGCAAGTGCAATATCCTACATTAAAATTTAACGAAAGAATAATATAAGAAAATGTCTAAACAATCTCTTTAACGTAAAATGAAAGAACACATATCATGCTGATGTAGGTTGTGCCAGTGAGAACATGAACCAACCTGAGCTGCCTTGTAAGCCACCATTGTGCTCTCTGCAGATTCTTTCCTCTCAGCACCAGTCTTGAACTCAGCAAGGTACCTTTCCAATAAGGATGAACAGACCAGATTAGTTACCAGACAATATGAATAATATGTACACAACAGATAAAGAGATGCACTCCCTAACCTGTGGTAATCACCCTTCATCTTAAGGTAGAACACCTTCGACTCTGCGGCAGTGGAGGAAGGCACAAGGTGCGAGTCAAGCAGCTTCAAGATACCATCGCAAATATTGCTCAGCTCAGCCTCAATCTTGCCACGGTATTCCTTGATCAGATTAGCATGCTCCTCGTTCTTACGGGACTCCTTCTGCTCAATGGAGGAGACAATGCGCCACGAGGCGCGGCGAGCTCCAATGACATTCTTGTAAGCAACAACGGTAAGCTCTTCCACATCTACAGTCTTGGCAACCTTCTCCATGTACTCAACCATTTCCTCATACCGCTCTGCCTGCTCGGCCAGCTTGGCCATGTAAACATTCTCCTCACGCGACATATTGATCGGGAACTAAACTTACTGAAACAGGGGGAAAGGACACCAATAAGTCAATTGCAAAAGGTAGCAGAAATCCAGAAACTAGCATGTAAAGCGATTATGAACATAAACTGATAAGACCAGACAACTAAGATCTACCCTGTTAATAGCAGGCAACTAGGCGCGACATAATGATCGGGAACTAAACTTACTGAAACAGGGGTAAAAGGACAGCAATAAGTCAATTGCAAAAGGTAGCAGAAAGCCGTAAACTAGCATGTAAAGCGATTATAAACATAAAAGTGATAAGAGCAGACAACTGAGATCTACCCTTTTAATAGCAGGTTCACACTTCTTACCCAGACAGTTGAGATTTGAACCATCCCACAAGTCAAAAATTGTTTTGTTTTGTTCATGCACCAGTACATAAACTTTATGTTTCTAACATTGCCCAAGTTTCCATCTATGACCTAACTTGACAGCCTTGTTGGCTCAAATTACACACTTACAGAATTGGGAAGCTACATATTTCTGTTCTACTACTCGTTTCCAAATCTTACACTCATCTAGGTTATATCTCTTAATCCAAGATCCTAGTAGGCATAGATTGAGCTCCCTGAGGTTTGGAAATCCTAAACCTCCATACTCCTTTTTCATGCTCTCGCTTTCCCAATTGGCCAAGTGATATGGATGATGATCATCGTAATTATTCCAAATGCAATGTGCCATTTGGGTGTTAGTCAACTTGATAGCCCATTTTGGGAATTTAATAAAATACAAAAGGTAAATTAGAATACTAGCTAAACAAGATTTAACTAAGATGAGTCTGTTGGCTGTGTTAAGCAATCTGCCTCTCCACCCAGCAGCTCTTTTTATTATCTTATCAACAAAGGCTGTATATCCTCTCTTTTCAACTTTAAAAAGTGTAGAGGGACTCCTAGGTATTTAATTAGAAAGGCCCCCACAAGGCATGACAGCGAGTGTGAAATCAAGTGAGTTTCCTCAGTTAAGTTTAAAGGAATAATCTCACTCTTGCTATAATTGACCCCCATCCCCGGCCGACATCTGTTCAAAGCATGCCAGAAAGAATTCAAGATTGGTAAAGTAAAAGGGATTGTATTGACAGAAGAGGATTGTGTTGCTGGAATTCATCATTGGGGAGCTAGTAGCTACATGATTTGTATATTGTTACTTCAGATTAACATATGCAGCTATCATATTCAAATCTAGCTTTTTTCCTTTCAAACCAACTTTATCGTATCTAGCTATTTTGTGTTGTTTTCCAGCATATCAGTTATGTTTTCAAATAATCTTAAATGTTATCAACAATTGATTGGATTGTATGTGTGCTAATTCATCCTATTGAAAGTCTTTTTGGTGAAGATTCAGCTGAATGGAACTTGGAACACATCGGATTGAGAACAAGGAAATGGCTGCGAAAAATTAATGCAGACAGAGTGCCAACAAGAATTGTTATATGTGAAGGGAAATCAACAGATCAAGCCCAGAAGACCTGTTGAGAATAATAGCTGAAACCTCATAGAATAATATTTGGAACTTGATCTAGGGCATTGAACCGATAAGAGTAACTTCACTAGACCCGAAAGAAACACAAGAGTCAAGGTTGATCTAGAATTCTCAAGTATGGAGTCGGAAGGTGTTTCTGGTCCTACTAAGATGGAACACCGACATCACAAATTGAAAACAACAACCATGTGGAAGGTGATACAGATGTACTGCAGAAAGAAATATGGTGGTGCAACCAGCTTAAGAACAGCAAAAGAAGGAAGAACAAGTGAAAACAACTAAGCAGCAGAAGCCAAGCAAAGTGATGGACCTTGAAGAAATAAGAAGGCGTGCAACACTTCAGGGCAAGAATTGCAAAAATTCAGATTAAAACTTCATGCATGGCTGTGAAAAAGAATATAGAAGGTACAAACCCGAAACTCTCATAATTCCTTTGTTTCACTTTATGATTGTGTTCTAATTCAAAGATCTGCTCAGATAGGAATTACTGTTTATGTTAATAAGTTGGATTTTTTTTATTTAGGGACAGCAACAATATCTAAGGTTGTTGTCAACAGAGTATAGATTACTTCGGTGCAGTCGTGTATAATGAGAAAGCAATAATTTCTGAAAAGACACAATGATAATTTTCAAAGACTAGCTCCATTCAATGTTGAAACTGATAAGAAATAGTTGAAATTTTTTAAACAGTACACGTCTCTACTAGGCCAGAAATTTGAGATCCAGCGTGATGGCTGTCACTGACAGGCAATCAAACTTACTTATCAACCGTTGGTGAGGCTTGGAAGTTGGAAGCACCATCGCAGCTTAGGATCTTTCTGTAAGAAAAAAAAAATAGCAACGTGTTAAAAGCATATAGTGTACACTATGCAGTAATAACATATTGCAAGAAAAGCATCGGTGTTAATGTTGACTGATCTATGAAAACAGTGCAATTCAACCATCTGATAAAATTCAGTACAGGTGAAGTTTTCAGTGTTAAATGCTGGATAGTGTAGTGAATGCTGGTCTTTGATTTTCATTTGGTTGATTACGGAAGGTAACCGCATACTCTGATCTGAGTGAGCCAACTCATCTCATATGGATTATGTTGTTTTAATTCAGCATTGAGGAACTATTGACTACAGGATGTATATGTTGCTATTTCATATTATTGTACGAAATTCATATCTAGCTATTTTGCGTCATTTTCCCGCAGATGTGGTGCAACCAACTAAAGAACAGGCACACAAAGATGAAAGCATAGCACAGAAACTGAAGACCAAGAGAAGTAAGAACAGGTTAAAAAAAACTAAGCAACAGAATCCAAGCAAGGTGGAGGACACTAAACACATAAGAAGTTGTGCAAGACTTCAGGGACAGAATAACCAAACTTCAGATTTAAGCTTCAAACATAGCTATGAAAAAGAACCCAAAAGGTACAAACCTAATCTCTCATAATTCCTTTGTTTTTCTTGATGATTGTATTCTAATTCAAAGATCCGACCAAATAGGAACTACTGTTTATGTCAATAAGTTCAATATATATATATTCGTAT
>LAPY01002342.1:69771-80743 GCA_000970635.1 Eragrostis tef
CGGGGCCCCGCCCCGCACTTCCGCCGAGCTGACGCGTGTTGCCGTCGCGGAAGGATCGCGAAGGGGAGCATGCCTTGCCCGCCAAGAATTCGCGCAGGTGGCGCCTGCGCTAGGTGGACCCGGACCCGAGGACGTCAGCGGCAACCGCTTTTCTTCCTTGGATTCCCTCTAGCACTCGCTGCCAGTGGAGCCCGCCACTCTCTGCCGCAGATGTTGGGTCACGCACAACAACTCCTCCCTCTCGGCGCCGGCGATACTTTTCTTTGTACTGCCCGCTTGATTTTCCGCGGCCATGTTCCTGGAGAACGACGGAGAGTCACGGAGAGGAGAATCTTATCCTACGCTGCGATGGTAGAGTGATTACCAGGTGACAGCTGATCACAGTCAGATGTACGACGCGCGATGTGTTCCATATGCTGCCGTGCAACTCGTTCCGCCACGACGCACCACTGATGTCCTCTCCCTCGCGCTCGGCGGTGCACGGTTCATCTAGACGTGTCAAAGGCCTCGGGTTGCATATATCGTGCGCTGCTTAGCATCGTTCTTCACATTCCCACGCGAGACGCTTCGTTGCAGCACCTCCCTCCCAGCAGCAAACTAAGGACCGTACGTGCGGGTCCGACGGTGATGCCCTGCAGCAAGATGGATAGAGGCATGTGATGTCTATCCGTGCGCGTCCAAATATCATGGGCATTTCCATAGGCACGCCACAATCAGGGCCAGGTGAATCACGAGTTCACCACCGTTTGGAGCGAACGGCCACAGCCCGCGGTGCATGCAAACAGGAAAGAGGAAAGCAGTACGTACTACTACCAGCCAGGAGAAAAAAAGAAGCCTGGAAAAAGAAGTCGCTGGCAGTCAAATGGCACACGATGCCACTCGAGTCCAGTTGCCCTGTCCACGTAACGCAGAGCCGTAATCGTGGCCGGCATGTAGCACAGCGCGATTGATCCCGCGGCCGCGCTGCGTGCGCTTATCCTCACAGCTATTGCTTGGTCCTGGTGCACAAACAGGCAATCAATGTAACGAAAAGACAAAAGAAAAAAAGGGGTGTAGCACGGCATGAAAATTCTCTCTCGTCAAACGGGAGATTTGCTCCGGTGCTGGGCGCCCTGTACCTATTAGGTGCAGGGCCAATGAGACATCGACACGTGTCATGTATCTAATCAAGGTAATTAGCGATGGCAGCCTAGACGGAGGCACACGCCCGCGCCATGCATGGTATTTGCGCCGTATTCGCGCGGTCGTTTGCGCCCCACAGTGTATTTGCGCGATCGTCCCCATTGCTGATCCCTAGCTGGGAGTTGTATGGAGACTAGGATTAAGCATGGAAGATTGTTGCCGCCTGATCGTCCCTATATTGCTGTGGGTTTACCATCTCCGGTCAAGTTCGCACCAGTTTTCCTCAGGTTGCAGCCATGGCGGGAACAATGAGAGAAGAACGAGAGCAGAGCAGCAGGAAGAGGGCGAGAGCGAGCAAATGTTCTTTCCCTTAGGTCGGAGTAGATGCGTTTGGCAAGGAGTTATACCGAGAGTTAGGAGACATGGAAGATTGCAGGCGGACGATCAGCAACGGGGCGACGAGGGCTGCGATGCGAGTGGCGGGTGCGAAGGCGGCACGATGGCTGTGATGGCGCAGCAAACATGCGGCGCGCGAATACGGCGCAAATACGATGGGCGACGCGAGCGAGCGTAGATGGCCCCCGTCTGTGCTAATTGCCTTGATTAGATATGACACGTGTTGTAAGATCATTGGCTCTGCACATATTAGGTGCAGGGCGCCCAGCACCTGAGCAGATCGGGGTGTACTTTCATCTTTTGTACTACCCGCTTGATTCTCGCGGCCAAGTGCATTTCAAAAAGAGAGGAATCTTATCCTATACTGGGATGGCATATTGTTGGTACCTCCGTCCATCAACACACGTCCTCTTCGTAGCATTTTTTTTTTGAACTCTCTCCGCAGCATTGTTGGTACCTCCACGCTGGAGAGATCGATGGATAGAAGGGCCAAGCGACCTCCTATGGCTAGATCCGACAAAACCCTTTCGATCGAACAGGCCCAAGGCCCGCACAAATCGGCCCACGATGTGTTCTTCATCTTCTTCCCCGCGACGCCGCACCGAGCGCACCCTGCCGCCGCCCGTCCTCAAGCTCGCTCCCGCTGCCTCCGGCTTCGCCTCCCGCCCGGCTCTGGCGGTGTCCTCACCGCCTCCACTGCTGCCCTCGACCGCCACCACGCTAACCCGACGGGAAGTGGCGCCCCCGCCCTTATACTGCCCACCACCGGCAGCCACCACCACGGCCGGCGGCGTCCCCACCGCCCCGCCCGCATCGCACCGCTCATGGCCGGTCCGGCCTGCCGGCCATCCTTCTATGCCCGGAGGGAGGAGGAAGAGATCTTGAGAGGTACAAACCCAACGCACTAAAGGATTCTCCGGCGAGACGCTCCCGTCCCGCCCTCCTCCATCGTCGCCGGATCCGCGGCCGCCGCCCTATCCCGGCTGCGCCGGGCTCGTCGGGGAGGCCGGAGGAGTAAGAAAAGAGTTTAACCGTCGGATGTGTCTGAAACATAAATCTCAAAGCTGTCCGATTGAATAAATTCCCTCGGGCGGGCTACGCATGGGATCCGCCCATCAACACCAACACGGCTCATGGTTGAGAATGTCACTGATGAACATGTGGCCTTCACCACTATCCGTAGAAGACGTTCAGTTTCTTGTAAAAAATGATGAGAGAACATTCAACAACAAAATAGGTGTAGCTGGCCTTATCAAACTATTATGTCGACCAAACAGCAACGAGTGACACTGACCTTATCCAACTCACAGTGCTTCTTTAATTCTTCACGGAACTTATTGAAATCTTCCTGAGACTGAATTGAAGCAATATCAGCAAATAAAAAGCCGCGTAAAACAATAGAGAAGCAACACTCTCGGTTGTGTACCGAAGATCGTCACTTACAAAAGTAATAAAAACTAGAGCACGCTTACAATTTTGGCAGGCTTGCATATATAGGATTTAATTTATCACAGAAGTAATTGTTTTCACATAGTTAACTATAGAATACACTATTAATTTGAAAATATGAAGATGGACACAATGAAACGAAAAGGTTGGTTTGGGTGCTGTCGTTGGAACAATCTGTATGTTAGCACACGATGAAGCAGCAGATGGGATCACCGGACCCGTAGGTTCGATCCAGGGCGTCAGATAGCAGGGTTGAGCTGGAGAGAAGATGATTTTATTACCATGGGTTTGTTGTCTTCTGGATCCGGGAAGACGGACCAATCTGCGGTGCCATTGTTAGCGCGGGTCGCCGGGCTACGGCGCAGGCCGGGGGGCCGTTGCCGTCGTTCTGCCCCCGGAAGTCTTGTGGAGCGAGATGCTTTGCCTACCGACTCTACCGAGAACGCGAACATGCGACGGGCTGCCGATGCGCACTCGGGGCGCGCTCACGACAAGGCCCAACGGACACGGCCGGAGCGCGGCCATGGCGAGCCTTTCCGATGGATGATGCCAGGAGAATTCCGTCTCTTCTTATCCTCTGCTGTATATTGCTCTGCTTTGGCGATTCAAACGAGTGTTGATTCGTGGTACGATCGGAACACGTAGCGTGGACTCTTTGACTTGTGGCCGAGAAAGGACATACCATCCATACACGTATGTAGGTATGAGCACAATGCATTGCCTGCTCTCTTTCCAAACTCTGGCCACTGGGATGTTGTGTGTTCCTCTGGCCAGCCGGAACGCGAGATGGTCGCCGTGATCGGCGGCGGGGCAGGACTGAAGATCGTCACTTACAAAAGTAATAAAAACTAGAGCACGCTTACAATTTTGGCAGGCTTGCATATATAGGATTTAATTTATCACAGAAGTAATTGTTTTCACATAGTTAACTATAGAATACACTATTAATTTGAAAATATGAAGATGGACACAATGAAACGAAAAGGTTGGTTTGGGTGCTGTCGTTGGAACAATCTGTATGTTAGCACACGATGAAGCAGCAGATGGGATCACCGGACCCGTAGGTTCGATCCAGGGCGTCAGATAGCAGGGTTGAGCTGGAGAGAAGATGATTTTATTACCATGGGTTTGTTGTCTTCTGGATCCGGGAAGACGGACCAATCTGCGGTGCCATTGTTAGCGCGGGTCGCCGGGCTACGGCGCAGGCCGGGGGGCCGTTGCCGTCGTTCTGCCCCCGGAAGTCTTGTGGAGCGAGATGCTTTGCCTACCGACTCTACCGAGAACGCGAACATGCGACGGGCTGCCGATGCGCAGTCGGGGCGCGCTCACCACAAGGCCCAACGGACACGGCCGGAGCGCGGCCATGGCGAGCCTTTCCGATGGATGATGCCAGGAGAATTCCGTCTCTTCTTATCCTCTGCTGTATATTGCTCTGCTTTGGCGATTCAAACGAGTGTTGATTCGTGGTACGATCGGAACACGTAGCGTGGACTCTTTGACTTGTGGCCGAGAAAGGACATACCATCCATACACGTATGTAGGTATGAGCACAATGCATTGCCTGCTCTCTTTCCAAACTCTGGCCACTGGGATGTTGTGTGTTCCTCTGGCCAGCCGGAACGCGAGATGGTCGCCGTGATCGGCGGCGAGCCAGAACTGCTGCATCACGACGGCTCGTAGACGCCCTCCATCCAGTCGCCTGTGAGCCGCTTGATCAGAGGTAGAGATACCTTTAAACTACCGTCCTTTATCTGACCTGCACAAATCTCATCAAGCGGCTCACACGAACCCACATGACGGTTCGCCAGCATCGTCGTGGTACAGCACTGTCTTTGTCAGCCAAGTCAAAAAAGAGTCCAACCACGACTAATATTACGTGTTTGAAGTTGTACTACAAATCGGTCAATCTCCAAAGCTCAGAAATAGCCCGGATAGGAGAAGCTAGGGAAGTCGCCCACCGAGAAAAACCGTCCTTCCCGCTATCGATTGGAGAGGTTCGCCGCCATGGCCGCGCTCCGACCTTGTCCATCCGGTCTCGTCGTCGGCGCTAGCCGACTCAGCATCGGCGGCTCGTCGCGTATTCGCATTAACCCTCAGATTGGTAGCAGACATAGCATCTCGCCGCTCAAGATGTCGGCAGGCAGGACGACGGCCTCCCACTTGCGGCACCGCCACATGATCCGTGCTCACAATGGCGACATCGATGATTTGTCCGCCTTCCCGGTTCCGGACGGCGATAGGCCCATGGTATGAGATTCTTCTCTTCCAGCTTCATGCCGTCGCTGCTTCATTGTGCTTGAAAATAATATAATAATAATGAAGGATCCCGACTCTATCTTGTGATCTTCTAATTCTACTAGGAAGGGAAATAATGAACAACGATATATAAGTTGGCACGGTCAATTAAAATCCACAGCACCGGCATAGCTCCTCTTGAGAGGGAGAATTTCAGTGTCTCGTTCATCTGAACGATTCATTCATGGATATTTATTGAGCTAGCTAGATCAAAGTCGCCATGCAGCATGAGTTGAGTCGCTTGACCGAGGGATCACCCTGGATCCTGGAGTTTCAGTAATCCAGTTTTTTTTTCACATGGAACCATTCAAAGAAGTAAACCAAAAACAATGCCAAGGATCCTCCCAGTATATGCTGAGCTATTTCTTTTATTTTGCTATAAAGCACACAAAACCAACCTTTTCTACTGATAATCTGAGTATTGTAACTGTTTCAGCATAATAAAGCGTACGTGTACTCTTAAATTACTACTTCCTCTCCGTTTCAAAAAAGATTATAGTTTTAGGTTTGTCCTAAGTCATTTTTTTAATCTTTGACCATAATTTTCTATAAATTCATATAGATAATAGCACGAGACTTGTATTTATTGAATCGTCATAAGATACAGTTTACCAATATAAAATTCACATGCCCTTTTTTCGAAAGATCTACATGCCCTTACACGGTACGAATTTATTGATCAAAGATAGAAAAGTTTCGCTTAGGACAAACATAAAACTACAACATTTTTTAAACAAAGGGAGTAGTTAACTACCTGAAACAAGAAATTATGTGCGATAGAGTAAATCTTATGCAAGCTTGCCACACGAATATAAACCTAATTTCATTCATATTATTCCATCCACTCGTAAGTGATAAATATACGCTGGGTGCAAACGAGAGTAACTTATCTTATGTTACTACTCTAGCTTGTTTTATGTGGTTACTTTATCTGCTCACATTGTTTCAATTCAGACTAAGGAAGAAATCAACAAGTTTCGACAGGCATTAAAGAAGCACAGTGAGTGGGATAAGGTCAGTCCTATTCCTATTTTATGGTCGAATGTTTTTTCGTGGTAATGAAGTTATAAAAAGACCACTATTACTCCTACTTTGCAGCTGACTCTTTCTTTCATGTTTGCTTTTAATAGCCAAATGTACATCTTTATCAATTGTGGTTCCATCAATGATTTTCCATTATTTTTAATTTGATAGTAATGCTTATTTTGATCTATTTGTCTTTGAAGGACATGCCATTTCGAGAAGACATACTGAAAATTGATGAGTATCGGAACGAAATGACTTCTTGGAACACCAGCATTTTTGTAAGGCCTTTTATAGTACCATGGGTAAATTTTAGAGGACTTGTAGAAAAAAACAGACAATCATTATGATAATGTTTTCAGAGCTTCCTTCCGTTTGTTTGACCGTCCTAAGATTACGTAGTCTTGGGGATGCCAAAAATTTAGCATGATCCGAATTAGATACAACCGGAAGATAAGGGAAGCATATGCAGGAATTAAAATTCCGTACCGAGCTTCTGAACATGATTTTCTATCATGTGTTGCAGCACATGAAAGCGACGGGGTTGTCATTGCACCTTTGCATGGTAGTTAAACATGGCGTGGAATTGGCTTCCAAAATCATGGTAACTGCATTCATCTTTTTCTCTCCTTTTTTTTTCCTCATAGTAACTCGCCCCCCTCTGTCTTTGAATTTGTGTATGAACTGTTGCACCATTTTTTTTATATATTTCAGGAAAGTGCTGCCATAAGACTTGATAAGCAAGATGAAATATCTTTCTATACAACAAAACAAGTAAGTTCTTATGTTTATGTGGATAGTTAGCTTTGAAACTGCAATGGTAAATGTATTAATATCTGTGTCCTTAAAATTACAGACTATGATGGCGTATGTGTCCATCTTTGTTAAACTAGCAGAGGATACGTATCACAAGAAGTTCAACGTGGAATCTGTTTTTTCACTACTTGGTGCTTTTCGGGGTATGGCTGCAATAAGCCACATCCTGCTCGTAGATGCTATGGCCAGTGTTAACTATGCCGACGATAGCTCGTCAAAGGACAGTTTAGTTCATGAAACAGAAAATTCTCGACGGGAGTATGCACTGAAAATGCGAAATTTGGAACACAACTTCAGGGCAGTTTCAAACAGTACCAAGGCATACGAGGTTGGTACATACTCTCTCCATTTTTAATTATATGGCACCGTTAACTTTTTGTTAAATTTTGACCAATAATATATATGAAAATAAGTAGTTGTTTAACGTGAAATGTATATTGTTGGATCTATCATCAAAAGTACTTTAAGATTAATTTATACATTTAGCTATTTGAACAAATATTATGAACAAGACGAATAGTCAAAGTAAGAAAACAAGTCAATAGTGTCATATATTTAAAAACAGATGGAGTATATGATTTTTATTCTTTCAGAACACGTGGTGAGCGTTTTTTATTCCGTGTTATGTGGTAACATTTTTTGGAATATGCAGCTTCTGAGGCCTACAATGAATGAGGCAATGATACTTGCAATGTTCTTTGTTCTAAAGATGATCGCAAGGCGTGAAACTGTACTAGGCCATGTCCGAGGTGAACATTTTCCTGCGCCCTTAGATGCGTGCATGTTGAGATTCCTTTCTCACGCAGGTGGATTAATATATTCATTGATTGTTAATGTAATGCCAAAAATTTAAATGCCCCCTCGCAGGTGCTAAACCGAGGCGAGCCATGTCCTCGGACGATCAGGAACCCGACACTACGGACGCGGCCTCTGATTCTACTTGATTGGCAGACGCCTCTAATAATATGGTCAGTTGGTCACTGGTTTGTAATACGTAGTGCAAATTTATAGAATTTTTAGAAAAGAGAATATGTATAAATATTCTAACAACTAGTTTCTGTTTGGCAAAATTTTGGAATGTGTTGTGTTGGTAATGGTTAGAGCTAATGGTTATTGCTTTCTCGTTCCACCGCCACACAAATTCCAAAGGACGAAAGGAGTTGTAGCCAGTTGCCCGCCTCCAGCCAAAAGCAGCTGCGGTGAAATATACAGATAGCAGGGCCCACCAACGTACAACAGAAAGCACGACCAGAAAATTTCCTTCCCTGCTCGTTGTCCTTGTGCTCCTCCCTCCCTTCCGGCCCTTCTTCCTCCAGCTCCCTCCACCCAGGTCCACACGACCACACCCCCACCTCTCTCTCTCTCTCGTAGCAGTCCGTGTACGGCTGACTGGCTGAGCGGGCCACCTGGCGCACAGTACACATCCTTGGCATCACGGCTCATCGATGCGTCCGCGCAAATACAGTGTTCGGCATGAAATTTTGGGGTCGGGTTAATTTGCCTACAGTAGGATCCATAAATTTCATTTTTATCGCTTACTCGTGAAAAGAACGTCAATGAATACAGAGCATTCTGTGATGATATATGCCCAAACTGCTAAGAATAGACAAACCAGTTTCAGTTGAGACTCGCAGAACTACAGAATCGTGGGTTATTCGTTTTGATTTCAGACTTCTCCACTTTTGGGTGAACAGAACATCAGATAACTCTGTTCCCAGCTCGGATAACAAACAACCAGTATGATTTTCGGACGAGATAATCACCAGGCAGGTCTTACTACTAATCAAACATCACCAATATAGTAATATTGCAGTTATGTCAGGCGGCTCCTCCAAAACTAGGCACATATCGTTACTGCCAAAACAAGACATATTCATCACCATGCAGCAAGATATAATACTCCTGTGAAGCATCTCTCCAACTGAACATCGATTTGATTCGACAACAAAGTTAATTTCCATCACAGCAAGACATATTTCCCACCCGCAATATCACAGCAAAACATATTCCCCATCCCCACCAATATCACAGCAAGACAAGACCAAGAACTCCGGTCAATTTCATAATCAATTTCCAACAGCAGCAGCAAGCAAAACAAACAAACAAACAAACAGGTCATATGAGGTTCCATTCCATCATCCTTCATCATCAAGAAATAAGTGCGATTACAGAACTAGATGAAGCAAAAAGGCAGTGTTCTCCTCATTATTCATCCATAGTTTCACTTCGCTAAGGACATGGTGGACGCCTTGAACAAAGGATAACTTAGGAGACACGGACATACTGCATAGAACAAACGGTACTACTACTACTGGATTAACGACCAAGTTCCCACTCCAATTCTAGGATTAACCACCCCCACTGGACTGCATAACTTACTGGCACTGAACTCCTTGCTCCCCTCATGGAAGGCCGGTCATCTCGAAGCCGTAGGTGTCATTAGCTTCCCCAGCCACAGCCGTGTAATACATTAGAAACGCCATCATGAGGGTTATGAAATAGGCTTTCTTGTCGATATCATCACCGGAGCGGGACACCCTGCATGAGGCAAAGCTGACGCCGGGGAAGAAGATCTTGCCAGCAAGCTTGATACTCTCTGTGGCATCAATGAGAGCATCGGACCTCATGTATCCATCAGCGCGCTGACCTTCCACGGTCACGAACGCCTTGGCCCCGACGAGGATGTCCTGCACGCCACAATCACATGGTATTATGTACAGATATCACATCAAGCTGCTAGGCAGCATTAGTGTCAGGCCGTTCATGTACACAGACATCAAGTTCAATTTACCTTGTACTCATTCTCATCAAGGTTCTGGTGAGCGAGCATGAATTCGAAGAGGCGGATGCCGTTCTGGGCCGTCGTCGCAGCGAGATCCAGGAGCTCCAGTGGGCCGTAGAACAGCACGGGCCGCGGCGCCATCTTGAACAGCTCCAGCTCCGTGCGGAACGAACTGGCCAGGGCCTGAAATGAATCAAAACAGATGCGATTAGTTTCCTTACAAAACGAATAAGTGCACGCATGTTTATCGACGCCACCCCTTGGAAATTGATCTGATCCTCAAAAAAAAAAAACTCAAATGTTCACCGATGTATGTCATACAGATCTAATATTACAGTACGATACAAAGGTAAGGGGAATAGGAGAACTGCTTACTTCGCGGTCGGAGGACGGCACGTCGTCGACGGGACCCTGCGCAGCGCGTGCAGCGGCCACCCCCGCAAGCCGGCCCCTCACAGACGACGGCGGGCCTCCTGGTGACGCCAGACCCAGCGGCATCCCACGGCTGCATGTCCCTGCCCCGGCGATGGCAAAGACCTTGGGCCCGGCGAGGAAGCAGAGGGTGCTCCCGGCCACAGCGGCGACCTCCTAGATTTCAGTTCATGAAAGAAAAGAGTCGTCAGCTTTCGTTAAACTGGATCAATACAACACAAAATCAGGAGATACAGATGCATTAGCTGTATAAATACAACACAAGATCCTAGTATAGAAAAAGCGGTACACCAAAGATCCATAAACCGGACTCGACTGGGACATATACAACAAAGATCCTAGTAGTATATACATAACACGGTACTGTACAGCAAAGATCCACTCGAATCGAGATTCCCACAAAACCCTTGCTTTTAACTCGATTTACTCCATATGGCAAAAAGAACCGCAAACGAACGATGAAAACAGCACGCAAACGAACCATGAAAACGGCAGCAGTTCGTAGATCCACTACCGGATTCAGAACAGTGCTCACAAAACCCACAAAACCCCTTCCTTTTGCCTCCCGCCGTAGGTGCATAAACTGAATCCCACAGCGATATCCACAACGTACAAGCTAGCACGGCGTAAGGACAAGCGTGGCGTTCGGCGGGTTTA
>LAPY01002343.1:42946-58466 GCA_000970635.1 Eragrostis tef
GGGGAACGTTCGTAGATGCGCGAGAGAAGTTTTTCATCTCGCCCAGGCGAGTTCGATGCGTCCCCAGGGAGGAGCGCGGGCGGCTTTGACGGCGGCGAGATATGGTCTAAACGGGCCGTTCCATACCTTGTTCTAAACAGGGGCCTAATAGTAAATACGGCCCAAGCTTGGTTTAAGACTTGTGTGGCGTTGGGCTTCTAGCCCATCCAGCTTCCCTCCTGCCAGCTTCAAAATCCAAACCTCGCCGGCAACGCCGCCGCCGCGCTCCTCCCTCACTTCTTTCCTGCTTCGTCCTCTCCGCACGCCGCTGGTCAGGTGATTGGTCTCCCATCTGACGCGGCCGCCATGTCGGAGAAGGAAAACGCTGCCCATAGGTGGAGGTAAGCCAACGATCGGCAAGTTTTCTCACGATTCGATTCGATTCGATGCCCCTGTTTCTTGCGCCGGAATTGGGGTCCTCTGCTACGTGGTCCTCCGTTCAGCTAACTGCGCGTCACCTGGATTTGTAGGGGTTCGATCAAATCGGCGAGCGACCCGCTACGAGAAATTCATTCGGTACAACAAGAGGTGGGACTTGGGAGGGACATGAAATTCTAAGCTTGTGATACGAAATTCATTTTTAAGCTTGTATGCCATTTCTTTATGGTTACTCATTCATTTTCGTGGGCAACTGTTACTGTGTTACAGCAGCATGGTAACCTGCAACAAGCGTCAGAACATTTCCAGACTGAAGAACGGAAAAGGACAGGTAGGTATCTAGTTTAATCGATCATAGTCTTAAAACGTGGATGTATTGAAATATTTGGACTTCCTTCTTTCATGGTTCGTATTGGGATGCAACTGCAACATTCTTAATGAATTGAATCGTCAGATTAGACTGGATTCACCTAAATTTTTGATTAATTTCCCATCTAGCAATGATGATTCCAATGAGATTTCCAGTAGAGTTGAACCAAAGATGCAGGAGGTGCCTACAACAAATTTAGCAGACCTTCTGGACATGTCATATTGTGAGAGCTTAATGATCATTCCACCTAGTTCTCCACATGATGACGGAATGTGATATAGGTTCAAACAAATAGTATAGGGATGGCACTGCATTTGTTGGAGAGAAAACACAAGTATTATTCTCCGTGGTCTTCATGTAACTATTAACTAGCCCTCAACAAAAATTTTGATTTCCTCCATAAGAAAAACATAAAACTGATCATGTCGTTTCGCCTATCTTTAAACACAATGTGGTTTTATAAATAGGTTAAATCTTCGGTTGTATGACACTAGTTCAGGTAAAATTTGTTGAAGGACATTTTTATTTTTATTTCGAAATAGTCTTCGGCCCAGCTTCTTTATTTTAGGCCCAACCCAGCCTTACACGTGGGCTTACCATTCTGAAAGCTAAATACGGCCTGGCTCGCGTGGCACGATGATCGAGGAAGTCTCTGCCAACCAGCCTCGTCTCGTTGTCGTCGGCGACGCCGCCCCCCTTGTCCTCCCACCGCACAGTCCGCACTGCGCCACCTAAAGCGGCTAAAGCTTCGCCATTGCTTGTCCTTTGCACGCTGCATGCCCAACCAGGGAATGCTGCATGCCCCTTGCTTGCTTCGAGCTCAGCTGATTCGTTCTGTGGGTTGGCCAGGGTGGGCTCCGGCAGCGAGTGATTTCCATCTGGACGCGGCGGCCAGCCATGCGGCCGCGGAGCGGAGACGGGGTCCCGGCAGGGAGGTAATCGACTGTCCGTTTCTGTCTCGCCATTTACTCATCCGTACTTTAGTTTCTACCTCTCTGCATTGTGCGTTCTGGAAATTTTTCAGACTGTTCATTATTCGATTCGGTGCTACTGTTTCTTTTTTTTTCGAAAGACGGTGCTACTGTTTCTTGGATCACAGCATTGTTCCTCTGCATATATATTACTGGGGTTTGTAATCCAGAGAACTGGGGTGAAGCCTAAATAAAGCTGACCTTCGTCTTGTTTCTGCAGGAAGTCTGGCAGGCCCACAAGTTGCTCTCAAGGGATTGATTGGATTGCAGAAGAGGTGGAACATGATTTATTTATTTATTTTATTTTGTTGTTCCCAAATGAATTTTGCGGTGACTGGACACCTCACATGGGTAGATCAAAACTAGAACCAGCTGAAATTGGCCGGATTGTAGTAACAAATCTTATGGAAACACTTATCTCATGCCTACGTTTCTTATCAAAGCACATATCTCATGCCTATGTTTCTTTAGCTGAAATTGGCCGGATTGTAGTAAGAATTTTTTTGGAAACACTTATCTCATGGCCGAATAATTAGCCTTTTATGTTTCTCATGCCTATAATGTAGTAACAAACTATCGTTAATGAGAATTCCGTTCATTCTTGTCGTATGTTTGACCAATATTTCATATCAAGTATCCTATCCATCTGATACTTGTCCATTTTTAAAGCCTTCCAAAATGAATTCATGTACAACTTATCCTCTCGGTGTAGTTCCTAATCTTCACTTAATCACGTGCATGAGCCATTTCTTTACCAATGCAGCATGTTGAACTTGAAGTCCAAAGAGCTCATAAACACTTCAATTCTGAGAAGAGGACAGGTAACTGTAGTTTAATCACGGACAGGTTAAATTTGAGTATTTAGTGTTTTGTAGTATTTATTTTACTGTTCTGTTAAAATTACTTCAAGTTTTAGTGCCTTTTGTTTGGCTAGGCCAGACTATCTGAGTCAACAGAATAGACAGTTTAGCAGGGATGCCCTAATTAACAATTTAAAATTTCTCGTCAGAGGTTTGGTTGCAGAGAGGGGAGTAACAGATTCTGGCTGGTGAGACCACTCTCTGCAGCCCGGCTATAGCTAGTCTCACACAGATGCATCTTGTACGGTAGAAAGTTGTTTATGCACGTCGGTGTGTAATGTTAGCATGTAAGGACTATGTCCAAATGCTTTTCTCAATAAATATGTGCAAGTAATGCTAGGTTGTTACATACAACAGTGTGGTCCATGAAACAAAGTACCACACTTCCTGTATGGCTGCGTGTCATTTAAAAGGTGCAAGTTGACTATGAGCGCATTCAGCCTTGTTTTGTAACTGCTTTTATAGACCAAATCATATTACCCGAATTCTTATAAAATTGTTTCAAAAAATTTGAATAGGAGCATAGGATAGTTACTAGTTTCATGTTTAACAAATTTAAGCATGATGAATCAAACATTAGGAAACATAAAGGAGGTGTATTCAGATGGTTTTGTTGAACATGGTGGCCTGTGCAGGAGCCATCCTGATTGATATGCAATTGAACTGCATGTGTCTGATTGTATCTTTGCATAGGCTCAACCAGATCATATTTCTGGTTCTCATTTTCCTTGACTTTGGTACATTCCTGGAGCCCAGTTTCACAATTACTAACGGTCACGTTTGAATTTGGATTCTATTGTCTAGCAGACTGCCTACACCACAAGATAGTTAACTCAACAAAGAGGAAGAGGCGACCATGGTCACAAGAGGAAAGTTTTGTTTCATGAAATCTACCTTTGTTTGTGTGTATTGTCCTACTATACTGTGTTAGCTGAATTATCAAATAAAATTGAACATATTTCAGGAAGATGAGATTTTAATTCAAATGGTAAATCTGCATAGCGCAAGAAAATGGTCAACTATTGCATGCTCTATACCTGGTCGTAGTCCACAACAATGCCAAGAAAGGTAAAACTTACAGGATACACATTGTTTGGTTGCTATCCTTTCTGATATTCAATGGAAATGATTCGTCCTACCTTGTTGCAGTATCCAACTTATAGAACTGAAACAATTATGTGTAATAGCAGAGGGATTGCATTTGAATTCAATTAGGATCCCATCTCCTACTATTTCATCGTTAAGATGCATCTTGTACGGTAGAAAGTTGTTTATGCACGTCGGTGTGTAATGTTAGCATGTAAGGACTATGTCCAAATGCTTTTCTCAATAAATATGTGCAAGTAATGCTAGGTTGTTACATACAACAGTGTGGTCCATGAAACAAAGTACCACACTTCCTGTATGGCTGCGTGTCATTTAAAAGGTGCAAGTTGACTATGAGCGCATTCAGCCTTGTTTTGTAACTGCTTTTATAGACCAAATCATATTACCCGAATTCTTATAAAATTGTTTCAAAAAATTTGAATAGGAGCATAGGATAGTTACTAGTTTCATGTTTAACAAATTTAAGCATGATGAATCAAACATTAGGAAACATAAAGGAGGTGTATTCAGATGGTTTTGTTGAACATGGTGGCCTGTGCAGGAGCCATCCTGATTGATATGCAATTGAACTGCATGTGTCTGATTGTATCTTTGCATAGGCTCAACCAGATCATATTTCTGGTTCTCATTTTCCTTGACTTTGGTACATTCCTGGAGCCCAGTTTCACAATTACTAACGGTCACGTTTGAATTTGGATTCTATTGTCTAGCAGACTGCCTACACCACAAGATAGTTAACTCAACAAAGAGGAAGAGGCGACCATGGTCACAAGAGGAAAGTTTTGTTTCATGAAATCTACCTTTGTTTGTGTGTATTGTCCTACTATACTGTGTTAGCTGAATTATCAAATAAAATTGAACATATTTCAGGAAGATGAGATTTTAATTCAAATGGTAAATCTGCATAGCGCAAGAAAATGGTCAACTATTGCATGCTCTATACCTGGTCGTAGTCCACAACAATGCCAAGAAAGGTAAAACTTACAGGATATACATTGTTTGGTTGCTATCCTTTCTGATACTCAATGAAAATGATTTGGCCTACCCATCGGTTTTGGTTGATCCTTTGGCTGCCTAATGGAAGGCATCTTGTCATACCTCCAAGTCCTGGAATTATCATTACGACATCATACTTGAGGAGATGATGGTCGATGGTGTCTAGTATATCCCCATAACAATGTTTTTCATGAGCCACAAACACAGATTCTTGAAACCTTGTTGTAGTATGCAACTTGTCGAACTGGATTAATTGTGTTCTTACTATTTCATTGTTACTTAGAATTTGAACTAGAACTCTTGTTCTAACAACACGCCTCAACACTGACCACTCATTTATGAACATGAATGTTATCCTTCCTTTTATGCTGAAAATATTAATTGTATTACTTGTCCAGCTATTCTATATTTGAACTTCCTTTCATATCTTTTTTTTTTTGAATTCGAGGACTTTTACTTATGTAAAATGAGGATGCAGATGGATGTATTGTCTTAACCCTGCTGTAAAAAAGCAGCCTTGGTCAGAACAGGAGCAGATCACACTGATCAATGCTTATCAAATTCATGGAAACAAATGGAGTGAACTGGCAAAGAAGTATTTTCCTGGGAGGTAAGTTCAATAAAAACTTCAGACTAAAGCTCTCATATTCAGTTTCTACCTAGCTCCTTGCAAAGTAATAAATAGTAATTTGTACTATGTTGCTTATTTGTAGAGTATCTAAGATAAGAATATTAATACCAGACCATATAGCTCATTTTCAAGTCATTTAATCACAGTCAGGTGTAGATATGCATGCATCACAGAAGCTTACATGTTTTTTTTTTGTTGTTGTTGTCATACTGGACATGAGGCTATTTTTTTGTTATTTTGTACCGGCCTTTTGTTGTTCATATCATAAAATTCAGTGACCACCTAACAACTTTATTTAAATTGTTATCTTGCTGTGTGCATCCAGGACAGGGAAATCAATAATGAATCTCTGGATTAGTCTAAAGAACAAAAAGGCTAAGTCACATTCTGTTAGAGGATTCCTAGAGCAATTTCCACATATGGCTGTTGATCCATTGATTACATTGAATAAGGGCCCTAGTACCTATAAGAGTGGTCAAGATTCGTCTACGAAGATTGATGTTTCACCTGAAATGCCAGTACCCAAATTGGAACAGGGACTCACAGAAGTTGGTGGAAATCCAAGTACACTGAGCGGTAAAACTTCTGATTGTATGCAGGGTAAAAGGCTCATTCCTCTAGAAAATGTCTCTCCGAAGGAGGATGGGCACATAACTGAATCTAATTTGGTTTTAGTTACTGAGGAGTCATTGGATCAGACTGTCACCTTTTCTGTAGCAGATTTTCCAAGTTCGGAGCAAAACGAGGAAGTAACGGATTCTGTGGCAATCCTCCAACCTAACACAGGCTTCTCTCCATCTCGTAATCTCCTATCTAACAGCGATCATTCCGATGAGATTTTCAGTAATGCTGATTCAGAGTCTCAGGAGCCACATCTGGCAAATTTAGCAGACCTTCTGGACATGTCATATTGTGAGAGTTTGATGGTCATTCCACCTCATTCTCCAGAAGATGGGAATTATTTGCATGGAATGTGAAATTGGTTCAAACAATGGTCTTGTAATTCATGCAACTTTTCACCAACGAACAATGAACTTGTTAATTCTTCTACCTGTAACAGCCTTTCTTTGTTTCCTGTAGTGGCAAAAATTATGTCTTGGAGTGACGAACACGCGCATACTTGCTTCAACAAAATGCAGTCTGCCAGAAGGTTTGGATTTCGTTCAACGGGCATGTTGTGCACCTCAACCCATATCTCTAGGCAAAATGTCGCTACTATGCAGTTTTCATACCCGGAAGTTTCCCCGTGCACTAGAGTCATCGAACAGGATGCAAACTCTCTTTCTGCCAAAAGATCAGAACTGTGTCCTGGAAAACGTTCTTGGTAGATAGCCTTGACCAAGCATAATTCATTTTGCTTCGTCAGAATGTCCTATCCGGGAAATTTTGAGGGAAAAATATGCCTGATTGAAAAAAAAATAAAGAAGAAAAAGGAAAAATAGAGGGGAAGTCCATTAGTTGTGCATTTAACTTTTTTCAATCCATATGTTTTGGTCGATTACTTTTGACCATTAAATCATTAGGTCTGACCTGACCTTACAGTGTTGTAGTGCAATACAATTTTTCAGCTTCACAACGAGATTGGCATATGATGAAGTCTGAGATTAAAAAAGAAAACCTTCAAGGTTATACGTACTGAGAACAAATCGATCGATTCGAACGAATAGTTGCTTCCACATGATTAGGGTATCATTTGACCGTAGGTAGAGTACGTAGAAGGTGAAGTATGCATTGCTCCTACATATGTTGGCTTCTTTTAATTATTTACTTATATGTTGAACCCTATCACCACTTCGATCTTGCCCCAAAATTTGTCAAAGATTTTTGAATCTTTGCCCCAAGCCTTCAAGACAAAGAAACCACACATCACACCTGCAACCTGCCGTCGATCCAGCATCGGACGGCCGGCGCAACCTTTTCGAACAAGCACGCACTCCATTGACCCTGACCGCACAATGATGTGGCGTGGCGGCAAGGAGTGGGCGGCAGCGTTCTCCTGCCGCTTTCCCGGGCTTCCACCCTTCGTCTCCGCCTCACCTCTAAACAAAGCAAAGACCCCCCATTCAAGCGAGCGCGCGCGAAAAAAAAAACAAGTAATTTCCTGCAGCCGTGGCGCGGCCGACATGCACCCCACGTTCGTGGGCCGCTTAAATTAGCACCGCGACGACCCTGTCGACCCGCCCCGCCCTTTTTAGTTTTCCCGCGGCCGGCCTCCTCTCCCGGCCGTCGTCGTCGTCGTCGTGCGCGGCATGATCCTTTCGTCGTGACAGCCATCATTGTTGCTGTCGGGCGTTGGCGTTGGCTGATTGAGGACGAGCGGCGTGTGGTGGGGGAGCGAGGGCGCACATCGATTGATCCTGGCGGCCGCGGCGCGTGTGATCGGTGGCGGTGCTGGTCGGGTGCTCGTTGTTGAGCGGCGGTGCAAGACCGTCGAGTTCCTCCGCGCGCCCACGCCTTGCGCGCCAAGCTCGAGGCGGTGGGCTGGGTGATGGTGCGCTTCCTCCGGCGCCACAGCCTCGACAAGTCCGGATCGCACAACAGCCGCAGCAGCAGCAGCTTCAACCACCACCAGCAGCAGTACCTCGACAGGGCGGCCGATCAGGAGGAGGAAGAGATCATGCAAGAGGCCAATGGCACCCCGCCGCTGCCACACGGCCGCGCGGCGGTCGCCGCCGGGGGGCCGCGCTCCCGGCTCGCGCGCGACGGGCCGCCATCAGGTACGCACACCACAATTTGCTTCAATTTGTGTGTTTGAATTGATCTGACGAATACGTTCAAATTTTGTTCTCAGAGCTGGACGTGATGAAGGAGAAGTTCGCCAAGCTGCTTCTGGGCGAGGACATGTCCGGCACGGGCAAGGGCGAACGCCGTCACCAACCTGGCGGCGTCGGTCTTCGGGGAGCACCGCAAGCTGGAGCCCATGGCGCCCGACACCAAGGAGCGCTGGAAGAGGGAGGTCGGATGGCTGCTCTCCGTCACCGACCACATCGTCGAGTTCGTGCCCACCAGGCAGACAGCCGAGAACGGCACAACGATGGAGGTAGGTGCAGGCATGAGACGTCTGAGGAGATCGATGATGAGGCGTCGCGATGGTCGTCGTCGCGTCTCTGGTTTCCATTTTGATGTTGTTTCTTGACACGACCAATGTTCAATGCTGGCAGATCATGTCGACGGCGCAGCGGCGCGACCTCGCGATGAACATCCCCGCGCTGAGGAAGCTCGACGCTATGCTCATCGTGAGTTTTCTCCTCTCCTGACATTTTGCCGATGATGCTCCTCTTGAGACTTGAGAGTGCTTTGCGGAAAAGTAAACGCTGATTGGAATTGGAAATCGAATCGATGCAGGGGTACATGGACAACTTCGTTGACCAGAGCGAGTTCTGGTACGAGAAGGGCGGCGACAACAAGCGCGACGACGACAAGTGGTGGATGCCCACGGTGAAGGTTCCCTCGGAGGGGCTGTCGGACGTGACGCGCAAGTGGCTGCAGTACCAGAAGGAGTGCGTCAACCAGGTCCTCAAGGCCGCCATGGCAATCAACGCGCAGGTGCTCATGGAGATGGAGATCCCGGAGATATACATCGACTCCCTCCCAAAGGTTCGTTCGAATCCTGTTTCTTTGGTCAATTCAATCAGTCGATGAACCACACCTCACCTCACCTCATCATCAAAGAAACAATTAACACAAGCTCGATCAAACCATGACATGACAATGCCTGAAAATTATTTATGTGCAGAAAGGGAAGACGAGTTTGGGCGACGCTATCTACCGTAGCATCACCGAGGAGACGTTCGACCCCCTCGAGTTCCTTGAAGGCATGGACCTGTCTACGGAGCACAAGGTTCTGGACCTCAAGAACCGCATCGAGGCCTCCACCGTGATCTGGAAGCGCAAGATGCAGACCAAGGACAGCAAGTCGTCGTGGAGCTCCATCATCAGCTTCGAGAAGCGCGAGCAGTTCGAGGAGCGCGCCGAGACCATCCTCCACCTCCTCAAGCTCCAGTTCCCCGGCACGCCGCAGTCGCAGCTCGACATCTCCAAGATCCAGTACAACAGGGTACCTTTCTCTCTCGTTCGTTGGTGTCACACTCTTTGTTGATTGATTGGTGCCATGGCATGCTCATCAGTTGCTGACATCGAAATGACTCGAATGCATCAGGACGTCGGTTACGCGCTCCTGGAGAGCTACTCCCGCGTGCTGGAGAGCCTGGCGTACAGCGTCATGTCGCGGATCGAGGACGTGCTGAGCGCCGACGCGGCGGCGCTGAACCTGACGGCGGCGGAGGCGAACGCGCGGCGGCTGCTGGCGGAGGCGGCGGCGGACCCGCCGCTCAACGAGGCGCCGGCCTCCATGACGCTCTTCGACTTCATGGGCTGGCACTTCGACCAGGACGAGCTGCAGAAGCGCAGGGAGGACGGCACGCTCGACGCCGAGGCGGAGGCCAAGCTGCTCCTCAAGAAGGCGCCCAGCCTCGCGCCCAAGAAGTTCTCATACGTCGACACGCTCTCCTCAGGCGGCGGCATGAGGAGCCCCTCCGCGCGCCACTGATCCGGCCGCCATGTTTTGTTTACAAACACCACCTACGGATCCCTCACGAGCAGATGACTGATTGATCGAGACGGCTCGTCGGCTCCTCCGATCCGATGGTTCCTGCATCCATGTACATAGCTGATGATCGAGGCGCACCACGGACGTACGTACTAGTGATGTTCGATCTCTTACTGATTTCTTTCTTGCCTCTTGCACTGATTTTAGATGAGAGGAAGAGGAGAGTGATTTTATCATCAACCAACTATGCATGGAAGGAAGGACTCCTTCCTGCTGTGCGTAGCAACTGATTTGCTGAACTAGTATGTATTTTGGACGACGTGTCTCTCTGATCAAGAGGAGCGGGGCTCCAGAAAGAGGAGTCGCTTCAGCTCTGTGGTATATGTATGTAACTTGCCAGACGGGAAAACACACTGTATTCGTTGATTTGATTCAAACTAATCATATTTTGTTCCTTGGGACTCGGTTTCCATGTCAACTATTCCAATTCGCATATGCATGCCTATGTGCTTCTGCATCGGAATTCGAAAGCAGGCGGTCAGGTCCAACAAGCAAGCAAACAGACAAAACGGACCACAGGTCATCACAGAGAGGTGTACAAAATGACAGCATTTTACCTATTATTTTCATTTCTTGCATAAAATCATGTGCAAGGAAATCATAACAATACCCCGGAAAAGAAATGTGAAACCATAGAACTTCAACATCTGCCAATCTTGCTCACAGTGTCAGATTCATAGTAATGCCATCTGCCAATTACTGGAATTAAAATGCAAATTGATTACCATAGTCACTAAAGTACCTCCAGGTGATCTCCAGAATGTAAACTTTCTTAGCCAAGCACAATACTATCATACTGACTGCTGAGCTACAGAATAATGAGCATACATGGATGTTGCTATTTACTTTCATCACGTGTGTCTATGATCCCCAGATGATGAATAGGTTTAAATCGTACGTGGAACAAAAATGGAAGGAAACCTTACATATGAACTCAAGAAGCTAACTAACACCTCTTTCTTTCCTCTATTGCCGAAAAAAAAGAACCAAAGAAATCACTTGTTAGCAATCAAACCTGAACCAGGCATTTACAACAGCGTCAAACATCAAGGAATAATAAGTGGAGCACTATATACATCTATTTTATACAGCTGTCAGCTCTCTGCATCCATTTCCTGCCGGTGTGGAGCTGGAGCAGTTGGGCTTGGAACATTGTGCTCTATGTAGTCATCCGAAGCTTCATCCTCGTCATCAGAAGACAGGAGAGATGAGCCCATCCATGTCTCGAAACCATCATTTATGCGCCTCTGCATCTCTGGAGTCACTTCTATATTGGTCTCAAGCATCTCTAGACCCACATTGTGGGCAGCATAGTCCCCCTCATCAAGAACAATGGCAGCTTTTCTTCTCAAGAAGAAGGCTGTGCCACCATATAAAATTACTAAGCCCCAGGCCATAATTTCATAGCACCAGAAAAGGGGAACAGAACATGTACTTCCAAGGGCCAGCAGCGTTGATCCAAGAATAATTGCCATGAGACCAAATATGACGGCAAACACTGCAGTAAGTATGGCCAGGCAGCGCACACCACCTGCAATCAATTAGATGATTAATGGCTGAACCTCGAAAATATCTAGATACACATATGAATATATGATCTACATAGGTAAAAGAAAAGTAAAACTGGTGGACAATGCTGCACTACAGAAGTAAAAACTAGACCCAGTAACTGATATTTGCAAGCTATTACATTAGGTTAGAACAATAGTTAAAACGTCCTTCTCTCATTAAGGAAAAGAGTGCAAAAAGGAGATGTAGTTGTGTAAAATAATGAGTAATGTGAATAGAAAAATACAAGATGTGATTAGATAACTGATGTTGGCAAGCTATTACATTAGGCTTAAGCTAGAATGTTGTTTGACCCATGATTCGCCTCAAGGTGGTGTTTGGCAATTGGGAAATGGAGAGTGGGATTGGGAAAGGGAAATGTGATGGGAAATCTGGACCCTTCATTTAGCCATCATATTAAATCTAAACCCTTCATTCCCTCAAAGATCATTTCCCAATCCCTAACCCACCCCTCATTTCCCATTTGCCAAACACCACGCAAAAGTGAATGGAGCATTGATGTTTAAAGAAGGTTTTTATGCGCCAGAATTGTGTCCTAACACAAATACAAGTTTATAGAGACCTAAATATACCCTTCTCAAATTTGGAAACATGAGCAACACATACATTGAAAAAGTTTAGGGATGTGCTGCACTTAATGTACATATTGTGTGCATAAATATCAAAAGAACGAAACTTCTATTCCCAAGCAATACATAGCATGCAATGTCAACTGCTGAGAGAAAATACCGATGGCAGACATAAGCAGGATTTTGAACTACTAGTACAAACATGGTTACTTTCGCTGTTTTATGTGACCTTATTGATTAACAAGAATTTGTGATTTTGGAGAAATAATTATGCATAACACTATAACAGTTTTCTATACATTACTGCAAGGTTCTGCATTACAAGTAAACGGTAGTCTTATCAAGATGCCTGTTATTCAATAATCCCCAGGCATTACAAAAGTACAGTTTACTTTCTGCAATATGTGCTCACAGAAATTACCATCAAACAGATCTACTCAAAATAGAAATAGAGGATTTGCCCCAGTAAACTAGCCAATAGGCAAGTTAATCAAAATATTTGTTCTATCAAACTATTGACTATCTGCCTGCTTTGTAAACCTTAGATAGATATCCACAATAAATCGGGCGAGAGAATGCAAGATCTCATGACAATCTACAAACACCAGACTCAAAAGGGTGCAAAAATGTATGCTGCAAGAAATCTAATTCATTTTATAGTGTCTTAAAAGCTTCAATGTCCTCAGCTGGTTCCATACATTCTTAATCCCTCCAACCAAGACAAGTCATCATAAACTTTTCAAAGATCTCTTGGCAAGGATGAATATGAACTCACCTCTTCTAGAGGCACAGAAGTTATTCTCGACAACACAGATCATGGGATGCCTTCTGGGGGCAGCATATGCAACAGACATTCCTGCAGATATATATTTGTTTTAATACTCAAGTCGAGAAGGAGAAAACTGAATTTCAAGGCTTTATTGACAAAGGCTCATCTGCCAAGAAAAAAGACGAATAAAAAAGGAACAGATACAAGGTACACTCGAAAGGTGTCAACATAAATCATCTACATGAAAGTATAACAGAAGAGCAATAAAGCTACGGCAAAAAAAAAAACCAGGATGCAAAAATACAGCCATCCGATTCATTTCCATATCAGTTTTGGATTAAAAATCTGAAGAGAAATTAAAATTCTAAATTTTATTTCGTAAGTATGGCCAGGCAGCGCACACCACCTGCAATCAATTAGATGATTAATGGCTGAACCTCGAAAATATCTAGATACACATATGAATATATGATCTACATAGGTAAAAGAAAAGTAAAACTGGTGGACAATGCTGCACTACAGAAGTAAAAACTAGACCCAGTAACTGATATTTGCAAGCTATTACATTAGGTTAGAACAATAGTTAAAACGTCCTTCTCTCATTAAGGAAAAGAGTGCAAAAAGGAGATGTAGTTGTGTAAAATAATGAGTAATGTGAATAGAAAAATACAAGATGTGATTAGATAACTGATGTTGGCAAGCTATTACATTAGGCTTAAGCTAGAATGTTGTTTGACCCATGATTCGCCTCAAGGTGGTGTTTGGCAATTGGGAAATGGAGAGTGGGATTGGGAAAGGGAAATGTGATGGGAAATCTGGACCCTTCATTTAGCCATCATATTAAATCTAAACCCTTCATTCCCTCAAAGATCATTTCCCAATCCCTAACCCACCCCTCATTTCCCATTTGCCAAACACCACGCAAAAGTGAATGGAGCATTGATGTTTAAAGAAGGTTTTTATGCGCCAGAATTGTGTCCTAACACAAATACAAGTTTATAGAGACCTAAATATACCCTTCTCAAATTTGGAAACATGAGCAACACATACATTGAAAAAGTTTAGGGATGTGCTGCACTTAATGTACATATTGTGTGCATAAATATCAAAAGAACGAAACTTCTATTCCCAAGCAATACATAGCATGCAATGTCAACTGCTGAGAGAAAATACCGATGGCAGACATAAGCAGGATTTTGAACTACTAGTACAAACATGGTTACTTTCGCTGTTTTATGTGACCTTATTGATTAACAAGAATTTGTGATTTTGGAGAAATAATTATGCATAACACTATAACAGTTTTCTATACATTACTGCAAGGTTCTGCATTACAAGTAAACGGTAGTCTTATCAAGATGCCTGTTATTCAATAATCCCCAGGCATTACAAAAGTACAGTTTACTTTCTGCAATATGTGCTCACAGAAATTACCATCAAACAGATCTACTCAAAATAGAAATAGAGGATTTGCCCCAGTAAACTAGCCAATAGGCAAGTTAATCAAAATATTTGTTCTATCAAACTATTGACTATCTGCCTGCTTTGTAAACCTTAGATAGATATCCACAATAAATCGGGCGAGAGAATGCAAGATCTCATGACAATCTACAAACACCAGACTCAAAAGGGTGCAAAAATGTATGCTGCAAGAAATCTAATTCATTTTATAGTGTCTTAAAAGCTTCAATGTCCTCAGCTGGTTCCATACATTCTTAATCCCTCCAACCAAGACAAGTCATCATAAACTTTTCAAAGATCTCTTGGCAAGGATGAATATGAACTCACCTCTTCTAGAGGCACAGAAGTTATTCTCGACAACACAGATCATGGGATGCCTTCTGGGGGCAGCATATGCAACAGACATTCCTGCAGATATATATTTGTTTTAATACTCAAGTCGAGAAGGAGAAAACTGAATTTCAAGGCTTTATTGACAAAGGCTCATCTGCCAAGAAAAAAGACGAATAAAAAAGGAACAGATACAAGGTACACTCGAAAGGTGTCAACATAAATCATCTACATGAAAGTATAACAGAAGAGCAATAAAGCTACGGCAAAAAAAAAAACCAGGATGCAAAAATACAGCCATCCGATTCATTTCCATATCAGTTTTGGATTAAAAATCTGAAGAGAAATTAAAATTCTAAATTTTATTTCAAGCAGACCTCTTTCCACAAGGGTTATGCTATTTTCTCAATTAATACTACAAGAATCTTGAGATCCAGATACTGCAACAATGTTGCATTGTAGATGAATTTGTGGTATCTACATTGAATTCTTTGGTCTATGTAGAGAAGGCGCACTTAGCCTTGTCTGTTCTTCATCTAACCATAACTTACCACCTCAAAAAAATCAACCAAATATATGAACTTTTCGCGGAATAATGGTTGTTGCGTGTTGCTGTTGGCTGGTTTGTGGTGGTTGCGTCGTGCTTAATCTAGTTTGTTACTAGAACATTACCAATTCAAGTATTGTTTTCCATGTATGGGAGGCTCCAGAAAAAGAAATATCTGAAATTCTGCTACAAAAAAAAAATACAGGCAGCAGGTACCACAGGAGGAGCGAGATGGCGAGCTCACCGGCTAAAAGGTAGGTGAAGGAGGCGCCGAAGAGGACGGAGGTAGGCACGAAGACGACCATCCAGTAGAA
>LAPY01002343.1:63654-75171 GCA_000970635.1 Eragrostis tef
CGCCATGAATCGGCTGCGACGCTCGCAGCCGGCAGCGAGAAAAGGAGGGGGGCGGCTAAAAAATGGGATGCTGTTTGGGGGAGGAGGTCCATGATGCAGCCGGATTAATCACAAGTCGAAGCCAATTTCATGGTGGATTTGACTGGAGAGGAGGTGAGTTGGGTATTAAAAAGTGAATAATAGTATGACATGTGGAGTTGTGTCTGGCTGATGGTACCGAGACAAAAAGTTTTTTTTTGCCATGTGCACAGTTTCGTGCACTTTGGGAAGGAATTTCACATGGATCTTGCGATCCACATCATGAGAGAGAGAAGCGAGAGAAACCGAGAATGCCTTGCATTTGATTCTGTTTTGTAGATTGTCCAACGTGTCTGCCGCACGCCGTACACCAACTAGGAGAGGAGACGCTGGTGGGGTGCCACTTGTGGGCGAGGCCATGTCTAATAGCCCTCCCTTTATCTCGGCCGTCAAATACTCGTACAAGCGAGGTGGTACTAATAACATCGGCGACGCAGCTGATCAAGCTGTTCCAAGTCGCGGACTCGCGGTAATCTTTCGAGGCATCCCCCCTGATCTGTTCTGCTTCCGGAAGACCGGAACGCCTCCTTCACCAGTCAGCTCGCCGCGGCCGCCGGGTTGCGAGGAGGGCGGGAGACCAGATGACGGTGGCGGCGGGGCTGGGGGACGCGCTCATCGCCCTGGGCCCCGCGCTCTCCCTCTTCGCTGGCGTCGTCGCCAGGAAGCCCTTCCTCGTTCTCACCCTGCTCTCCAGGTCTCGCCCCTTTTTACCGGGCCTCGCCCATTTTCCTATACTCCTGATGTGTTTGGGTCGTCTGTTCCTCATCTGGTAGTATCGAGCAGTTAGTTCTTGGATTGGGGAGTGGGATGGGGTCGGGAGCATCTGATTGAGATGGTCCTGCGGGGATTTGTGCGGGAAAGGCTGGTCGAGCTAGGGTTTAGCTGTTTTTTGCGGGATTCTGCTCTCTGCTTTGATCGAGCTCGATCCAGGTAATGCTAGGTAGTCAACTCAAAATGGTTCCTAGTGTTTGCGAGCTCTGTTTGCCAAAGAACCGTGAATCTGGATTGGCAATTAGAATGAGATTGTGGAATTCAGTGTTTCAAAAATGCGATTTTTTTGGTATGTGATGCTCTCTCTAGGTATCAGGAACCCAAAGCTTGCCGACCACCTATACCATTTTCGCTGGAGCTCCCTGTGATCCACATCGTTGGGTTTCAGGATTCCCTCGATTCACATTAGCACTGTAAACATTGGGAATTCAACTGTTATCATTGATTGCTAGAAGGATGCAACATTAAGAAAATACTTTTTATCACTCGCATGCAAATCGGCACATAGGATCTTTTAAAGATCAAAACTTGACGAAATGATGTTATCAGTAATGTAAGTCAATGAGAAGGATCAAAACTAGAGCAAAATTAATGTTAAGTATGATGCAAATCCAGTTCTGTAAGCTCCTTCTAGTTAAGGCCACTTGTTATGATTGCTCAATCAGTTAGACCTGTGTTAGAACATTGCTTTGTAGGCTCGTGCCCGATGTGATGTGAGTATCCTGACATTATACCAAGTACTAAATCAATGCGCTCTCCATTGAGCTGTTGTTTAACTCTTCTATTAAATTTATGTATGTCTCCATGAGATGAAACTGTGGAACTTGGGGCAGGATGAAATGTTCTTGTTTTGAGTTAAGTCGTCTGAAATTGACATCCCTATGTGATGTTTGCATTCATGGTCTATTGGTCTTTACTCGAAATCTGTATGACGGTATCTTCTTTCTTTGAAATGCAATCTGGCCATGATAGTGTGATCTTTAATAATATTAAAGTGTACACTAATATGTAGTGCTTGCTGGTATCACTAAGTGTTTTAACTGTCTCAACCAGGACAGATGGAAATCTCTGTGTGTCTTACTATGCAATAACATCCTGTTGTGCTTTCCCCTAAAAAAAAACCATTCTTTTGTGCTTCGCACCTGCTTAATGTGAATTTGATTGAGCTTCCCATGGTCATTCTGGATCGTTTGCGCCCGATACGTAGAGATTAGATGCAAAATAAACACCCAAGATAGATATTGGTACATTCAAACAAATTGGTGTCTCGGCATCATGTGAGCAGCTGACTAGGTTACTGTCCTGAATCATTGGATAGTTTTCAAGGGGATATGATTTGTTAGAGGGCTCCCATTATATTGGATTAGTTTGAAAGAAATGGTAATGCGTCCTTTATCATAGAGTGAACAATTAAAACCTTTTGCACTTACAAAAGATACCTCGATCCATGAGCCTGCCTGGCACTAGGGTGTCTGCTCATTTCTCATCTTGCTACCCTATTCACTTCAAAGTGAGAAACGCAAAGCAGCGAGTTACTTGTGATACTGATTCTTAGCACATAAAATTCAAATCCCTATTCTGTGGTTTCTTGTAAACATTGTGATTGGAGAACATTATCACGATTTAATTGTTAACGTTTGCTTTGTCTATCCTGCAGCACCTTGTTTTGGCTACTAACATTGATAATCCTCTCGGGAGTCTGGAGGGGATTTGTTCCTATAAAATCCGGAGCATGGTGGCCATACATAATTCTGATCCTGTCATCAGTTGCATTGCAAGAAGGTGCCCGTCTTGTGTTTTGGAGGCTTTACAAGTAGGTAAAACATGTCAGAAGTTGAAATTTTCATGTTTTTCAGTCTCTTTTCTTATCAACTGAGATGATGTAAATATTGAATGTCAAGTTGATTCTTTCCTTATAATATGTGATGATAACTATTCTGCCAGGAAAATGGAAGAGATGCTAGATGCCTTTGCTGACAGAATTTCCAAGCCACGTCTCAGTTGGACAGACAAGATGCTAATTTATTTAGGTAAGTTATTGTAATGAGTTTGAAAGATCTTTTTATGGGTTGATTGGTTCAAGGAAGACTTATTGTTTCTTGTTTATTTATCAGCTTACACAAATTATCTGTCTATAGCTGGTTCATGGTCTGCCCAAAGTTTTAAATTTGAATTAATGACCACAAGTTGTACTTATACATATGCCAAAGGCCTCCATATTTTACACGGGCCACACTTTGCAGTTGTTGTGCAGCGGGATTCACACATTGTGTTGTTTAAAAGCATCCATTGCATTTTTTATTCTGGTACATTCATTCTGATTCTTACATAACATAAGGTAATAAATTCTTGCCAGTCTCCTAGAGTTTCTGCAGATCAATAATAGTTTCCCGGTCATTTGTCTGAAACAAAAATCTTCAAAACAACTACTCCCTCCATTCTTTTTTATATGACGTTGGTTTGCTCAAATTTGAACTAACCAACGTTATATAATAAGAAAAGGAGGTAGTACTACTTTGTCTGCATTGCTAAATGCAAGGATGTGCATTGAGTTAATATTTTGCAGTAGCGGTTGTTCTTTTTTCACTCATGTGTCTCACAGTTTGTAACTGCTACTATTGGCTCACTTCCTGTTTTAAATCTTTGTGCAGCTGGTGGTTTAGGTCATGGAGTGGCTCATGCAGTCTTTTTCTGTCTCAGCCTTTTAACTCCAGCATTTGGTCAAGCCACATTTTATGTTGAAAGGTGCTCAAGCATGCCATTTTTCCTTGCCTCAGGCAAGTATTTTCTCCTCACTCCCTAATATATGACTAATAATATATTTTACACAAATGGCTTCTGTTTATGATGCACAGTTTATCTGATGTCAGCATATTTTGTTTCTCCTATATCCAGTTCCAGTAGTATTTGATGCGAAAGGGTGATGCCCCTAATTTGTTTTTTCAAAAATGTTCATTCTTGTTCATGTGTGCTATTTTCAGCCATTGTTGCGCTTGGATTCTTGGTCGTCCATACATTTTCAATGATTATTGCTTTCAATGGATATGATGAGGAAAAGAAAAGTGATCAAATCTTCGTCCCAGTTGTTCATGTGGCTGCTGCTGTAATGGTAAGAATTAGGTATTTTATTATTCTTGTTTGTTTGGTTATCTCTTATCTTATAGTGCTTTAACAGATATTTTTTTTTATTTTCATTTGTTTATGTACTGCATTTTATGATTTTCAGCCAACCCAACTTAGAAACAATAATTACGCCTCCACAAGCAGTTCAAACATATAACAAGTTTTGGCTTATTGTGTTGGGTCCTTTCATTTACTTCGTTAACTTGCATAGCCTCATGTCCTGTAACTGGTGAATGGTGAATGCTAAAATGACAAAAGATTGCTTCAAAATAAAGTTTATCATGAAAAGATGGTTTAATCTCAGGTTCATCTAAGACAATGCTAGTATTGAATTGAGCTCTCTGCAGTAATCCTTGCTTTGGTCTGTGTTTTATCATGGCTCCTTGACAAGGCCTGGCCTGCATAAACTTTGGGGTTTCCCTCGTTTAACAGAAAGATCCCAACATTGTCATATTTCCATGACTATAATGTGGGATCGATTCTTCATCTACCGAGAGATGGTAGTAATATTCTCTACATCTCAACCCAGTAATAATGCAAAACTTTTTGCACATGGTATGCATGTGTACATAGGTACCGCTGAACTTGGCATGACATTATGTTCCATCTGTTCGTTTCAGACACTGGTTAACCTTGCGCCAGGAGGCTGCCTGTTTGGTACACCTCTGCTATTGATCAGTGCGGCGCTAACCTTGCACTACTGCTGGCGAGTTGTATGCTGGAGATTAACAGAGCACCAACATCGGCAGCTTACCAACTAGTTTTTGCCAATCCTCCAAACATGTAACTCACCATGTATGCCAGTTTGAAATCTTCACTTTCTTTAGCCAGTGCAGAAAAATGTGTATGTAGCGATTATGCGTCTAGTGCAATTTATTTATCTTATGAAACTGGAGAATTGTCAGCAAAATCTTTGATTCCAAAGCCCATCTGTCGGTCGGTCATGATGTTTCGACATGTGACATTTCGTGTTGTTGTGTAGATACAAGAGGGTTATCAGTGTTGCACTATGTCAAAAGGTTATCAGTGTTGCACTATGTCAAAAAATATTTGCATCCGTATGTACTTCATTTTGCATCGTGATGTCTTCTGTGCCGATGTACATGTTACACTTGCCGGCCTAATGCATTGATCAGTTTTTATTTCCGAGGCATGTCTGATAAGTTTGCGTACGGCGTGTAGCAGAGTGGTTACAGTTTGTCGATCAACTTGTAAAATGATGCTACGTGCAAGCTGCTGTTTTTCTTTAGTTCGTTCACAGAAATCACTGGCGAATTTTTATGGCTACATCATCGGATGGAGCAAGTGTATAGGCTCCCAGTAAAATAAAAATAAAAATCAAGCAAACAACTGTCGCTGGGCCTCAGCAAGATGGAAAATGACAAGTGGGCTAAGGTAGCAGTAGCAATACCGTAGCTCAGGCCCACTGACGACTTGCCAACAGAAAAGCGTAGGAATAGTTGGAAAAGGTCAGCGTCAGCTTCCATTCTGCACCGGTTCTACTCTTCCCCTGCCAATCCCCACTTCTTCGATGGCTCACCTCTCCGCCTCACCGGCGACCGTCGCCGGCCACCGCGTCTCTCCATCACCGCGGCCTTTCTCTTCCCTTGCTCAAAGGAATACCGTGCCTTGGTCGATCGGAGCCGTGGGGCTCCTCTCATGTTTAAGGGTGTAGACGGATTGAATACGGACCGGATAGTGCCTTTCTCTCCATATCCATATTTATAAACCGAATATGCATACAAATACGAATGTTTTTGAATACGAATATGGATCGAATATTAAACAAATGCGAATATAAAAGCGAATGTCACTATAAGTCGGACAGATACGGATACCTCTTATTTTCTATGATGTTAAGACAACTATCTCTAAAGTATCTTTAATAGCATATTTTACATGGTCTACACTAGTTCACATCAAAATTGAATCAATTTTATTATATTTTTGATATAATATATGTGTATATCTATGATACAGTAGCGGATACGAATACAAATACGGATATGTCGAATATCTGATGTCAAATTCTCAAACCATATCCAACCATATCCACATCCATATTTTCTAATCGAATTCGAATAGTGTAAAAATATTAATCAAATGACAAATTTCTTATCACATTTACATTTTATCAGATACGAATATCGAATAATACGGATTATCCGTATCTACTTTCCACCCTTACTCATGTTCGCGGAAAGCAGCGCTGGTGGGGTCAGTCAGAGCCGCCACAAACTCGAATCGGGTCGGTAGTTTTTGCTCTTGCATTCTTGGGTTCTCTTGATGCCTCGTTAAACTCAAGGCTCCTTCGCGCAAATAAAAATAATAAAAAAAAATCGAGGCTGGATGCCGCAGCTATCGGGTTCCTGTGGTTGCTGTTTTTTTTTTTTCTTGCGAAAGAGAGACTTCATTCATTAAAGCACATCAAAGGTACAAGCAGGAGTTGCATCACTCCTCCCATTGCCACTAGAAATGGTGATCAACTCTGACTCTACTATAGTTCTTACACAAGATGGAAAATTAAATCTACTAACCACAAACTCTCTACGGGAAATGGCTTGCTGTGCTAACAAATGAGCAACGTTGTTGGCCTCTCTTTTGACTCTATTGAATATAAATTCTGGCAGGAGCCCAGCAGATGCATGGATGTCCTGCAGAATGCCTTTCCAGCTTGATCTTTGTTTGATTGAACTGTTCAGTGCATCAATCAACAATGAGCAGTCCATCTCTACGATCGCAGGTTGTCGTACCCATTCCGCGGCAAGTCGTACTCCTTCCAGGTATGCCTCCGCCTCCGCCTCCATCGCTGACGCACAATGTCGCAATAGCCGCCAAGCCGTGAGGAGGAATCCCAATGTCGCAATAGCCGCCAAGCCGTGATGAGGACTCTCCCTGTTTCATCCCTAATAATGACACCTGCACTTGCTTCGCCTGACTGAATATGGAAAGCAGCATCAGTGTTTACTTTAACCCAACCTTGAGGCGGTGGTTCCCATTTGCATGCGGTGGCCGATGCCCCTACTGATCCACCCGTTGTATGAACCTGCTGGCACTCGACATAGAGTTTTCCTTTCCCCTTGACATCAAAAATTGGGGTTGTCTTTTGCGTGGCAATTTGTACAGAAGAACTGTATGAGATCAGGAATCGAGCAGAACCTATCACAGAACCCGTACCTTTCCGTAAATGCCACACACGCTAAAAAAGGAGCAGGATACATGCTCCTACATCCTTGTCCACTGCATTGAGCAGCAAGAGCAGCCAGTCCGGGCCTGAATGCGTAAATTGCTTCTCGTCCGGCAACAGCCAAGCCTGTCGTAGTTCCTGCCTAAGTGCCACTGCCTTGGTACAGCGAACAACTGCATGAAAGGCACTTTCTTCCTCCATTCCACAGATGGTACATGTAGCAATCTTCGTTAGTGTTCTGCTCTTCCTGTTCAGTTGTGTTGCGAGTCCATCCTGTGCCAATCTCCAAGCAAAAATTCTGACCTTTTGTGGTACCGGGGAGTTCCAGATTTTATTCCACAGTGCACGGCTGCCATCAGCATGCCTGCTACTCCCCACCTGTCTCCTGTCAGCTTGATCAAACTGCAGGGCAAGTTTATATGCACTTTTAACTGAAAAAATACCAGACTTCTCATAGTGCCAAGCAAGCACATCGTCATCTGCCCTATTCGAAAGCCGAATTTTCATTACTTCATCAATATCATGCTGGTATAGACAAGATTTCAGAATGTTAAAATCCCATTCTCGCCTATCACTCCTCATCAACTGAGAAACCCATCGGAGCCTGCATCTCCCTTTCTTCATGCTTAGTTTTAATGATGGTTCTCGAGGGATCCACGGGTCCCTCCAAATCTGAACTTTGGACCCTGAACCGACCCTCCAAATAATCCCCTTTTTCAAAAGCTCTAACCCATGCTCTATTGACCTCCATGTCGGTGAAGCATCCGAGGCAAAGACAGTGTCCACTAGGTCGCCTCTTGGATAGTACTTTGCCTTGAGTAGTTGAGCGCAAAGGCTATCAGGGAATTGGATCAACCGCCAGGCTTGTCTGGCTAGTAATGCTTGGTTGAACAACCTCATGTCCCTAAAGCCCATGCCTCCCAAGCACTTTGGCATTAGCAACTTCTCCCACGCTGTCCAGTGCACCTTTCGTTGCCCATCTTCTTCTCCCCACCAAAAGTATCTAATCATCTGTGTCAACTCATCACACAAAGTTGCTGGCAGCTTAAACACCCCCATGACATAGGTCGGTATAGTCTGCGCGACTGACTTTATGAGTACTTCCTTGCCCCCTGACGACATATATTTCTCTGACTAGTCCGTCAATCGTTTGGCTAGTCGTTCCTTCATTGTTTGAAACTTGTCCTTCTTCATGCGGCCTTCTGGGGTAGGAAGCCCCAAATACTTCTCATCTGTCGCTATATTCTCAACTTGCAAGATATTTTGCACTTCCACTTGATCTTGCTGTGAACACCCTGCCCCAAACATTATGGAGCATTTCGATGGGTTAATTAACTGTCCCGTGCATTCTTCATATAGCCGCAGTGCATGATGTAGTGCTTGAGCTTGTGTCTCTGTTGCCTCCATAAACAACATCGTGTCATCAGCAAACAACAGATGTGATATCCCTGGTGTTCTACGGCAAATTTTTAGCTCCTTCAACCCGTTTTCCTGAACTTCTTGTTGCAATATCCTTGATAGATCATCAGCAACAAATAAAAACAAGTACGGGGATAGCGGATCACTTTGACGTAGACCGCGAGTAGGTTTGAAAGGGTCTAGCAACACATTGTTAAAGCGGACTTGGTATCGTACAGTGGCAACACACTCCATAACCCACTGTACCCATTGACTCTGAAAGCCCAGCCGCGCTAGCGCTCCTTCCAAAAAAACCCCAATCAACACGATCGTAAGCTTTGGTTAGGTCCAGCTTATAAGCACAAAACTTATTACAACTCTTGTTTTGTTCGTTCGTGGTTTGTTGCCCTGTTCCTGAAGAGGCCCGAAACTGGGTCCCAATTAGTGTCATGGCGTGGCTTCAGGACGATGGAGATGAGTTTACTGGATTTCAGACAAGTATAAATCTAGGATTCCACGTGATTTTTCAAAGTTACAGGGTGATCTCGAAAGGCCATTCGGTGCTGTAGATGTCGGAAGCACATGTTGTGTATCAGTTATAGACTTACAACGGACGTCTTTCATTTAGGATGATAAATGCTGCTGAACCGCCAATCTTTTTGACATGGTTGTAAGCATGGATGTTTTTTATGATGAAAATCCTTCAAGCAATGAGCTTGGTTGCTTCAAACTTTTCTGATCCTACACAATTTTTAGAGAAATGTGCAATGGTAAAATTTCCTGACCAGATTCCCTAATGGAAAAGAGTCCTTGTCCGATTTGAATAGTTTGATCTTCACATGGTTGTTTTAGTTGTGTTCCTTTTGTCGACTTGTCGAGTATTAGTGGGTTCATGGTGATACGAATCTTTGGTTGTATTTTGTAGTTGTTGGTTTGATTTTTGACTTTATTTTATGAGGATCCTGTGTGCATAGTATCAGCCGGCTGCTTTTGCCTGGTGTGGAGATTTATATAGCTCATAGAACTGCTATCATGTTGTCATACTCGTGACTCTGTCCATTTCTTGTTGATTCGAATGGGCTTGAATGATGAATAATGTGAAAATTGGGTGTACTGAACAGATATTATAACATCCTTTCGCCGTCTGACGACCGTTCACACGATATTAAAGATTGCTTCTAAACTTTAGAGAGCGATTGTGTGCTCAACAATTTTTATGAGGTCTAGGTCTCTGCCTTTTTTTTCTCATTATGATTGATTTTCTCTGACATTATACAAGGAAAAAAAAGGAAGGAGGGTATTGGGACAGAGAAGTTCGGCATAAATGCATCATGAAAATGAAATATATTTGTATCGTTATGAATGAAAAATTATTTTTCCCCCTAGAATTAAAGAGCACTATCTTTGCCATGCAGCAGAAGCAGGGACCATCATCGACCCAAATGATATTCCTGTTTAATTTTTATATGAGGTGGACTTTCTTGCCCTTTAGTTTCATATAGTTTAGTGGCAAAGTTTGCTGTAGCATCTTGTGATAACATTGACAAGACGTGGCATTTGGATGCTCTTTTTCTTTTGAGAGAATATTGTACTTGTTATGATTATGCTCTCTTCTTAGTTCAGTCATGTTTGATCAATAAACAGTTGTTACATATCATTCATCCATTGTTAGCATGGAAAATAAAGCCTGTAGCCCTCGCAAAAAAAAGAAAAAGAAAATAAAGCCTGTAGAGAGTACTTTTCATGTTGTGAAATCTGGCACTAGTGCTCTAGTACCTGTTGAAAGGGCGGGTTCGCATATATAATTGGTTGAACTGATTTTGTCACTGCGTGCGTAGATTACTGCCATGACGAGACGGGTGACATCACCCAGGCTGGAGCCTCCATGCTCCCACTTGTATATATAGGGATATTCACTGGCCGCTACCGTATCAGTCCAAACACAACTAGTGTCTCTGCAGTTCGGCTCTCTTGATACTGACTCGCATAAGACCAACTCTCTGCTGCACATGGAAGTCAAAGAAGCCGCGCTATCAGGAAACGAGTAATTATGCATTTCAGCCTTCTTAATGCTTCTATTTCACTGAATTTCGTTTTGGTAGTTAGCTGTTTTTCCCTCTCTTTATTTTCTTGCTTCGGCTTGTATTTTTTGCACCTTTCGGTGTCTTGCTTCGTTCTAATATATTCGCCCTCCATATGGCCTTCAAAAGAAAAATCACTGAAATTCTTTTACAGAACAATAGGATCAATAGCTACGTTTGCTATTATAAAATTTAATAGAGTGACGTGCCTCTCTGGTGTCGGACAACTATTTGCATGTCACTTGTGACGGTACAGGTGGGAACAGAGGAATCGGGTTAGAAATATGTAGGCAGCTGGCTTCCAACGGAGTTACGGTAGTTTTGACAGCAAGGGATGAGAAGAGGGGCATTGAAGGTGTCAACGCCCTTAAAACTCAAGGGTTGTCCAACGTCGTATTTCATCAATTGGAGGTCGGCGATCGATCGAGCGCTGCACGCTTAGCTGGTTTTATAAGGCAGAAGTTTGGCAAGCTGGATATACTGGTATGTTTTTCTTTTCTGTCAGGACACATTAAGCTTGTGATAGAAATCTATAGATAGGCGGGGGGGTTTTGCTGTTGATCCCAACATCATTTATAGCTCGCGGTTTGATGCTTCACAGGTGAACAATGCAGGAATTGTCGGTACGGTAACGGAGGTTAGCGACCCAGAATCTTTTCAGAGAGAGGTTAGCTGGCTACCCTGTAACTAGAGACAATTATCTGTACTGTAAATATCATTTCTTTACAATTCTCTTTTTTTAGAGCTCTGACGGGGAAACGTATCAATAATTTTTGTCACATGTGGAAATAGCTTGCAGAACTGGGTGGCATGGAAAAGCTTGAATGGATCAGGAAGCACACCTCAGAGCTTTACGAGAAGACAGAAGAATGCTTAAAG
>LAPY01002343.1:75456-85715 GCA_000970635.1 Eragrostis tef
ATTTCATCAATTGGAGGTCGGCGATCGATCGAGCGCTGCACGCTTAGCTGGTTTTATAAGGCAGAAGTTTGGCAAGCTGGATATACTGGTATGTTTTTCTTTTCTGTCAGGACACATTAAGCTTGTGATAGAAATCTATAGATAGGCGGGGGGGTTTTGCTGTTGATCCCAACATCATTTATAGCTCGCGGTTTGATGCTTCACAGGTGAACAATGCAGGAATTGTCGGTACGGTAACGGAGGTTAGCGACCCGGAATCTTTTCAGACAAAGGTTAGCTGCCTACCTCTCAGACAATTCAAATTTCACTCGCAATCATATTTGTATTGGTACATACCTGTACTGTAAATATCATTTCTTTTAACACTCCTAGAGCTCTGACGGTGAAATGTAGCAATATTTTTTTTGTTGCATGTGGAAATAGCTTGCAGAATTGGATGGCATGGAAAAGCTTGAATGGATCAGGAAGCACACCTCAGAGCCTTACGAGAAGACAGAAGAATGCTTAAAGACGAACTATCATGGCACCAAAAATGTTACAGAAGAACTTCTACCTTTACTTCATCTCTCACGGCATGGAAGGATTGTTAACATATCATCTCACTTTGGACTACTCAGGGTAACTGTCTAAACATAAAGTATAATACAATATACGCATTTTACAAAAAATGGTAAAAAGCAGTAATCTTTCTGTAATGCTCCAGTTTTTCAGTGGCGAGGACCTTAAACAGGAGCTCAACAGCATTGAAACCCTATCCAAAGAGAGATTGCAGATTTGTCAGAATCATTCCTCAAGGACTTCAAGAATGGCCAACTAGAGCCACATGGATGGCCTGCGGAAGGAGGGTATCCTGCATACAAAGTGTCCAAGGCTCTTGCAAACGCCTATTCCAGAATCCTTGCAAAGGAGCACACAACGCTATGTGTAAATTGTGTGCATCCCGGCTATGTTAGTACAGATGTAAACTTTCATAGTGGAGATCTCACAGTCGAGGAGGGTGCAAGAGGTGCTCTGATGTTGGCTCTGATGCCTAAGGGAGGCATGACCGGCATGTATTTGGACTGCACAGAGGTCGCATCCTTCGTATAGCTCCTTGAAAACTATAAATAAGATAAGATTATCAGCAATACAAATCTGTCATAAAAGATTTAAGTTTCAGCCTTAAGTTTGTAGTACTAGACCATCAACCATGCACGAGCTAGCATTCCCAAACGAAGAGAGAAATTTTGGGGGAAAAAAAAGAATATTGTAAGCTCAAGATTTATATATGGTATGTTTTCGGAAAAAAAGATTGATGATATGGAATAACTAGTTATGGCTAAAACTTTTGTGTTCCTTTGAATTATTGTACCAAGATTATGAAAATTTGGTCTCTAGCATACCAATTTTAAGTCAGTTGACTTGAACCTGAACGTAGAGAGTACTTTTTCAAGAAACTTGCCATGGTTATCCATGGAGCAAGGAATAACCAGTTTAAAAATCGGATAACATGTTCATCTTAGTCTTTGTTTTAGTGTTCCATTTTTCTTTTTTGTTATATACACTATTCCTTTAATTTTCACAATAAAATTCTATTAGGTCTGAAACCTTCTTGTTCTTTTTGACTCGATATTCACTCCCTCAAACTATCCATGTTGGTGTAATATGGCCCCTTACACAATTTGTCCTTTTTTTCCCTTGTAATGCTTGGGCTGTGTTGGCGTGTCTTATGTACCCAAATTGTATACCATGCTAACAATGGATAACATTGACAAGACATGGCATTTGGATGCTCCTTTTCTTTTAGTTTTGAGATATTATTGTACCTTGTTATGATTATGCTCTCTTCTTAGTTCATTCCTGTTTGATCTATAAAGCCTGTAGAGAGTACTTTTTTAAGGAACTTGCTTGGTTATGTATGGAGCAAGGAATAAGCATGTAGACTAGTTTAAAAATCGGATAACTCCTTGCACTACTGCTGGCGAGTTGTATGCAGGAGACTAACAGAGCGTCAAAACATCGGCAGCTTAACAACTAATTCTTGCCTGATCCACCAAACATGTAACCCCACCATGTTTGCCAGTTTGAAATCTTCACTTTATTTAGCCAGCAAGGAAAATGTAGATGTAGCGATTATGCGTCTAGTGCATTATATTTAACTTATGAAGCTGGAGAATTGTCTTCAAGATCTTTGATTCCGAAGCCCATCTGTCAGGTCACTCACGATGTTTCTACATGTGACATTTCGTGTTGTTGTGCAGGTTGATTATACAAGAGGGTTACAGTGATGCACTTTGTTAAACGATATTTGCATCCCTATGTACTTCAGATTGCATTCTGATGTCTTCTGAGCCGGTGTACATGTTACCGTTGGCGGCCTAATCCATCGATCGGTTTTTATTTTGGAGCCATGTCTAGTTTGGTTACGGCGTATACATGGCCGGTCTTGTGATTTTGGAGGTCCGGGGCGAACCTTAAAGCCGGGGCCCCTCTCCATATATATATATATGAACTAAGGTTGTATTCATATATAGAAAAATATTGTTACTAATAAAACAATAACATATTAAGACCATGTTCATATGAAAGGATTGTGCATATTGACTTAGAAGTTTCTCCGAGAATTTCTAGCGCTCTAGCAGTGATGATGGTGTCGACGTCAACCTCGTCTTTTTCTCATTCACAAAGTGGCCAAAACATTCAATATTCCTTCAGACATTGTGGCCTTAAATAGTTATTCAACAGTTTCAACTTTACCATTAGGAACCTAGATCATACCAATTAGCAATTTAGCATAGGGAAGAGATAAGCCGATTAGGGAACCTACATACCTGCTGGCAGCTGGTGCAACTCGCCTCGATGGCTGGAGGATGGGCTTTATCAGTGCCGGAAGCGAGCGGGATGAACTGGAACGTCGATGATCGGCAGGTGCGGTGCGGCGACTAGCGACGTGCACCACCAAAGAAGAATTAGGAAACAAAAATATTGGCAATGCAATGCGTCCAGGTTTGACGATTCGTATACGTGTACGGCACGGATTGACGTACCTGATTGTTGTATTGTGCCTCAATTGGATCGCATAGTAGCCTGCTATTGTTTTTTTTTTCTTAAAAAAAGGCCTGCTAACCTGGACGGATGGGCCTGAAATGTTTATACGTCTATATATGCATGCTGCGGGGAGGGGCCGGCCCTGGGCGTGTAGCAGAGTGGTTATCAACTTGTAAAATGATGCTATGTGCGTAGCTTCTGTTTTTCTTTAATTCGTTCACAGAAATCACTGACGAAATTTCATGGCTACATCGTCGGGTGGAGGAGCTAGTGTGTAGGTTCCAAAACGAAAATAAAAAATCAAACAAGCAACTGACAGTGGGCCTGAGCAAGTTGGCAAATGACAAGTGGGCTAAGTGGCAACACTGTAGCTCAGGCCCACTGACGACTTGCCAACAGAAAAGCGTAGGAGTCGTTGGAAAAGGTCAGCGTCAGCTTCCACTCTGCACCGGTTCTATTCTTCCCCTGTCGATCCCCACTTCTTCCATGGCTCACCTCTCCGCCTCACCGGCGACAGTCGCTGGCCACCACGTATCGCCATCGCGGCGGTCGTTCTCTTCCCTTTCTCAGAAGAATACCGTGCCTTCGTCGATCCGAGTCGTGGGGCTCCACTCATGGTCGCGGAGAGCAGCGCCGGCGGCGTCAGTCAGAGTCGCCGCGAACTCGAATCAGGCCGGTAAGTTCTTCTCGCGTTGTATTCTTGGGTTCCCTCGCTGTTTCGTAAAACTTGAGGCTGGAGGCCGCAGCTAAAGGGTTCATGCGGTTGCTGTTTGTGTTCGTTCGGGGTTTGTTGGCTTGTGCCCTGTTCCTGAAGAGGCCAGAAATTGGGTCCCAACTAGTGTCACGGCGTGGCTTTAGGACGATGGAGATGAGTTTACTGGATTTCATACTAGTATAAATTTATTATTCCACGTGATATTTGAAGTGCCACGATGATCCCGGCAGGCCATGCGGTGCTGTAGATGTTGGAAGCACATGTTGTTTTCCAGTTACAGTGACATAGACATGATTCATTTAGGATGATAAATGCTGCTAAACCTCCATTCCTTTTGACATGGCGGTAAGCAAGGATGTTTAATTTTGCAAATACTCTAAGGAATGAGCTTTAATATTTTCAAACTTTTTCCGATCCTATACAATTTTTTGGAGAAATGTACAACAGTATAATTTCATGACCAGATTTCCTAAAGAAAAAGGTCCCTATCCTGTTTGAATAATTGAAGGTCACATAGTTATTTTGGCAGTGTTCCTTTTGTAGAGTATCTATTCATGAAGATCCTGGTCTTTGGTTGGATTTTGTGGTTGTTGTTTGATACTGACTTGATTTTACGGTGATCCGATCTATGATCATAGTTCGCGCCAGGCTGCTTTTCTCTGATGTGGCGATTTGTAGCTTATAGGATTTTCTTTCATGTTGTCATAATCGTGACTCTGTCCTTTTCCTGTTGATTTGGATGGGCTTGATTGCTTGAATGATGAATAATGTGAAAAACGGGTGCACTGTAAGATATTATAATAGGCAGTGCTACGGTAGTCCCATCTCTCTACTCTTGCACCATAAGGTGCAAGACAACAAATCAATCATAACCATTGATTTTATCTAATTAAAAGTAAATATAAAATCCTAAAATCAGCAAGGAAACCACTCCAATGATATCCTTCCCTGCAACTCCAATCTCCTCCCTGTTTAGACCCGATCAACCATAAGGAAATTGCTCCTCATCTCTCCATCGCCCGATCTGGCGATTAGACACAAAATCTACATCGACGTGAGTTGTTATGTGCCAAACGACTCATCTACCAATGACATGTTTCTTTTATGAAATAATGGATAAATCGGCCAGTCTCTAGTATAGCGGCAACAAATGACACGTTTTTGGTCTACGTGGCGTGCAATTTCGCTAGCCGTTCTTATGGCTAACAAAACCAGCAACAAACTGACATGTGTTTTTTGATAACACGCCTCGTTCTTCTCTTATTGAATGTCATGTTGTTTTTTTTTTCAAACTTGTTGCATGGCATGGCACGATTAGCCACAAAGACATGTCCCAAAAAAAATGAGCGAAAACAAATTATGATCCTTTTTCCAAAAGAAAGTTCCAAAAAAATGCACCAGGGTGCAAATTTCCTAGGCTTGACGTGATCTTAAAACAAAAAAAAACTTCCAAAAAAATAATGCAGCAGGGTGTAAAATTCTTAGGCTTAACGTGTTCCTCTTTCCAAAAACGAAGTCTCTTTTGCCTCGAGATCTACTTAAATGGACGGTCCACAGTTATTTGGGACTACCGTAGCGGGGGCCTTATAATATCCTCTGACGATTTATATCTCAGGTCTATCCTTTCATATGATAAGATTGCTTTTGAACTTTAGAGACCTTTTTGTAATTGGTTTGCTCTTTAGTACCGATTGTGTGCTCAGCATTTTTTTTAATGAGGTCTAGGTCTGCTAATATTTTTTTTCATTACGATTTAATTTTCTCTGACACTATACAAGGAAAAAGGAAGGAAGGAGTATAACGAGGACAGATAAATTAGACTTAAATGCATCATGAAATTTAAATATATTTGTATCAATAAGAATGAACATTATTTTTCCCCCTGGAACTAAAGAGCACCATCTTTGCCATGCAGCCGAAGCTGGAACCATCGTCAACCCAAATGATGTCCCTGTCTTGTCTTTCTCTGAGGTGGAATTTCTAGTCCTTTTTTTTAGTTTGGTGGCAAAGTTTGCTAGCATCCTGTGGTAACATTTACAAGACATGGCATTTGGATGCTCATTATCTTTTAAAATATTACGGTACTTGTTATAATTATGATCTCTTCTTAGTTCATTCCTGTTTGATCTATGAACAATTGTTACATCATTCATCCATTGTTAGCACACAAAGACATGTCCCAAAAAAAATGAGCGAAAACAAATTATGATCCTTTTTCCAAAAGAAAGTTCCAAAAAAATGCACCAGGGTGCAAATTTCCTAGGCTTGACGTGATCTTAAAACAAAAAAAAACTTCCAAAAAAATAATGCAGCAGGGTGTAAAATTCTTAGGCTTAACGTGTTCCTCTTTCCAAAAACGAAGTCTCTTTTGCCTCGAGATCTACTTAAATGGACGGTCCACAGTTATTTGGGACTACCGTAGCGGGGGCCTTATAATATCCTCTGACGATTTATATCTCAGGTCTATCCTTTCATATGATAAGATTGCTTTTGAACTTTAGAGACCTTTTTGTAATTGGTTTGCTCTTTAGTACCGATTGTGTGCTCAGCATTTTTTTTAATGAGGTCTAGGTCTGCTAATATTTTTTTTCATTACGATTTAATTTTCTCTGACACTATACAAGGAAAAAGGAAGGAAGGAGTATAACGAGGACAGATAAATTAGACTTAAATGCATCATGAAATTTAAATATATTTGTATCAATAAGAATGAACATTATTTTTCCCCCTGGAACTAAAGAGCACCATCTTTGCCATGCAGCCGAAGCTGGAACCATCGTCAACCCAAATGATGTCCCTGTCTTGTCTTTCTCTGAGGTGGAATTTCTAGTCCTTTTTTTTAGTTTGGTGGCAAAGTTTGCTAGCATCCTGTGGTAACATTTACAAGACATGGCATTTGGATGCTCATTATCTTTTAAAATATTACGGTACTTGTTATAATTATGATCTCTTCTTAGTTCATTCCTGTTTGATCTATGAACAATTGTTACATCATTCATCCATTGTTAGCATGCATAATAAAACCACGGTTTCTTTGTCTTGAGTTTCTAGAACCATTTGTCACGCCTGCAACGTGTTCTGGACAGTTGGATTGGTTGATTAGCCTCTTAGCTAAATTGGTTTGGAAGCCCTCAGTTGTAAGCTGGTGGGAAGAGCTAGACAGCAGCAATACACATGATTGGGCTCAAAAAGTGGTCTGTTAGTCTGGGAGCATGTTCTAGTTTCTTTCATTTTCCTTTTAGATCTTGTGCTAAAATAGTTGGTTCCAGAACAGGTGTTCCGTTTGAGCAATTTATTTAGTTCCTTCTAAATTTGCAGAGTATCAGGACATGAATGGTAATGATAAATTTAAACTATGCGTCTAAACAATGAAAAAGGTGTGAATCCTTGAAACATCCTCTTCTCTGTACTTTGGCATGCTGGATGAATAGCTACAAACAGTAAATAGACGACATGATTTGTCAAGCTAGGATGAATTCCAGTAATTAATTAGGTCTGATTATTTTCAAGGTGTTTACATGATTCATTAATGTAGGATATTATCATGAATATGTTGTCTGAGATGACATACTTCCAATCTAAATATACAAATTTTCTCCTCAAGGCAGCTGAAAGGCTTAATGCATTCCAAGAATCTGGTGCTAGGAATCAAAATTACATGGCCATGTACTCTAGTATTTTTGGTGGAATTACAACAGATCCTTCTGCAATGGTGATACCAATCGATGATCACATGGTTCATAGAGGCCATGGAGTTTTTGATACTGCAGCAATTATGGATGGGTAAGAGCATCTATCACATCAGTATGAAATGCATGACTGCATATTCATGTCAAATTAGACAACATTCCAATACACAAATCGTTTCCTACACAAATGCTAAAAAGTACCAATAGTATCATTCTTGCTTGAAGTAGGGAAGCAAATAAGAAAACAACGTTCCTTTTAATATACATTCCCTTGTAATTCTGATGGACATCAGTATTATCGTATCTTATTTGTTGGCATATTACTGGCAGCCACCTCTATGAGTTAGAACAGCATCTTGATCGCTTCCTGAGGTCTGCATTGATGGCCAAAATCCCATTACCTTTTGACCGCTCAACAATTAGAAGCATACTTATTCAAACAGTGAGGGCATCAAAATGCACTCAAGGGTCACTCAGGTACTGGTTGTCTGCTGGTCCTGGAGACTTTCTATTATCTTCATCTGGCTGTACAAACTCTGCATTCTATGCAGTTGTTATTGAAAGTCAATGCTTGCAAGTACCAGCAGGCTGCAAAGTGGTCACATCATCTATACCGATAAAGTCTCCACAATTTGCAGTCATGAAAAGCGTGAATTACCTTCCAAATGCACTAACCAAGATGGAAGGTGAAGAAAATGGTTCATTTACTGGCATCTGGTTGGATGATGAGGGTTTTATCGCGGAGGGTTCCAACATGAACGTTGGCTTCGTGACAAAGAGCAAGGAGCTTCTCATGCCCCATTTTGATAAGATCTTGAGCGGGTGCACAGCAAAACGGGTTCTGACCCTTGCTGAGCAACTCGTAGCAGATGGGAGGCTCAGTGGGATAATATCCAGGAATGTGAGTGTTCAGGAAGGGAAGACAGCCGATGAAATGATGCTCATTGGGAGTGGCATTCTTGTGAAACCTGTTGTCCAGTGGGATGATCAGATAATAGGCTCCGGTAAGGACAGTTGTTCATGTTTATTGATTATATGAAAAGATCATGATGATATAAACATGAATAATAAGAAAGTTTATTTCTGCTTTTGGGAAGAAAAGGTTCATATTAGCACAGCTTGTTGGGAGGACAGCAAATTCTGGTTAAGAACTATGCTTTGAGCATTGGAATTTAGTTCAACGTTCATTGTCCATTTCCAGTTTACATTTGAGATGTCATTAACATAGACTAAAAGGGATGCAGAATTTTGCCATTAGCTATCTTTTTATAGAAACTTAAGACACTACTTGGTAACTTGGTCATAAATGTTGATCGAAAAATATCTTGGTATTTTGCCATGTTTGGATGTCAATTTGTGTTTCAGTAGTAACACAGATCTCAGGCTTAACAACACAATGTTTTTTTTTTGCGCACAAGGAATTCAATACAGATATGTCTTTTCTTCATAGATAGCAAGTGGCGCTAATTGCATTTGTTGCTCCTTTACAGGAAAAGAAGGTCCAATAGCTCAAGCGCTTTATGACCTTATTGTTGAAGATATGAAATCTGGTCCACCATCAGTTCGCATCCGGGTCCCTTACTGAAGTAGTTACTTACAAGGCTGCGCACGAATAAGACCCATCGGTCATCAAACTTGTAAATCTAGCTGTGAGACCCCTGGAATCCACTGTGCTTCCCGTACCAATTTCTGGATCAGTAGTTGATACGCACAAAACAAAGATAATACCAAGTTCATACTTTAATTATTATTACAATATCATAAATGTCTTGCAAAGACTTCAAATTACAACACCATAGTGGCCGGCAGGCCTGGCCACAAACTAACAATATAAAGCGGAAAGCGGAGAGTCCAACTTCTACAGGCAACTTGGGCGATGAACGCAAACCCTATTCGTCGTCACCACCGTCTTCATACTCAACATCTTTTTCTGAATGATTAAAGCAATGGTGAGTACATAAGGTACTTAGCAAATCCTAACACTACTCAAAGGGTTATAGATACATATGTGGCTTTAGTCAAGGTTTAGGCTATAGGGTTTATACTATAGCGGAAAACTTATTTTTAATGCAGGGTTCACTTTTAAAAGCAAAAAACCTTTTTAAAAGAATTAACTTGTCATGATTAAGTGGGTTGGCCCTGGAGGAGATACATCAATCCCGCCAGTTTCCAAATTTTAGGCGAGCCTTCGGGCGCACGCCGTACCGTCTCTCACTTCCGAAAACATGGGCAAACTACCGCCCACTCACACTTCAAGGAGTAAATAAGACTAATCATTGTGAACTCAACCATAGCGCGTCTGTGACCGCGACACGGCTATCCGGATAGATTTAACTCTGCAGAGGTTGTACACTTTACCCACAGACTATTTTGCTCTTAGCAAGGGAGCAACATAGCGAAACCCACCTTCCCCGAGTGTCACCACAATCCCACCTACGAGCCATTACTGACCCAGGGACTTAATATTGCGACTATAAGTAGTCAAGGACCCAAAGGTCAAGTCGGACAACGACCAATGTCGTGTCTGCTCCTGGTTGCTCGCTGCACTACCGCCCCCGAGGTGGATCAAGTGATAGGCACCAGAAAGTTAGGGTCAAGTCCTGCCGCATACAGGGATCTGTTGGTTGTACGATGTTCACTAGGTTGATTGTTACAAGAACCGGTCCTTAACTGGCAGAGGCGAGCATCTTCCACCTATCACCACCAATGTGGCTCACTACTCAACAATCACCAAAATCTCGCCCCCGCCTAAAATTCCCACTTCAAACCAACACACTAATTGATTATCACCATTCCCCATTTTATTTTAATCACCAAGCACTCATTTT
>LAPY01002344.1:6594-16717 GCA_000970635.1 Eragrostis tef
GTATCGGGTGCGTATCCGGGACTCAGCCGACGTATCGGTGTTTTGTAGTATTCCTCGTCGCACACACGTTATATATCACTGAAACTGTAATCTATGGTAGAGCTAACAGCATAGGATTTTTGTGGTTATGTTATCACTGTACTCAAGCTACAGTTTTATACGGTTGCTTTCGCTTAGGTAGCAGATCATACCACTTGTCCGGGATGACTAAAGTTGACTAGAAGAAAGAGGATAATCCCAAGCAAGAGAGAGGGTCGGATGAGTAACCTAACTCATATTTGCATCATACCTGATAGTTCACAAATGTTTCAATCAGCTCCACAGTTTGGAAAGATCCAAGCAAGCAGGATTGGTACCTGTAAGCATATGTAAAAACAAATGCCAAGCAGATGAGTTCAAAACATAAACCAGAATTAGACTAAGAACCTGCATTAGAAGTATGAGAAATGCAAATCTCCTGAAATGTAACACAAACTAGTAACACCACCACACTTGCATAGAAAGCAGTTGTGTTCACACAAAAAAAAATGAGAAATGCATCGATATTTGTCACAAGATCTCCACACAGAAGGTATTATAGGCCGATGCATCAAGTGTAACATAGCACATGTGCAATGAACACAAGCCACGTCCCATCAGCACAGACTCCTCAAAGATACAGTGCCTCGAAAAGATATCAAAAAATTTTAACCGCACTATTTCCTACATGAAAGGCCAACAAAATTAAAATAAAAAACACACAACGCTCAGATTTCATCAATCATAATTCATAAACAATTTTAAAATGGCACAGATACCACGGAAAATAATAGTTTCCATGTATGCATTTTCTTCAATGCATATGACATATCACAATATACAAATGAATATATCTGAATGAGTTGATAATTGAAATGGTATTACATGAAGTAGCTTAGCGTACCATCCAATAGTGTTATTGTCGACATTAACTTCCCTCAAACACTTCATCATCTCAAGCTGGTAATTTGCACCATCTGCATCTGCTTCGTCATCATCTTCTCTTGTCTGCAGGAAAATGTAAAGTACTTATTAGCTATAAGATGTAGAAACTACAGGTAAAGTAGAAGAACTTTTGTCCTAACAAAAGCAGAATACACAACCACTAAGAACATTAGACACTCACAGGGAAAGGAAAGCAGTTGGTCACTTCCAGAACACTGCCAACATCCAGACCTAGCAGTTGACCTGTAACAATAGCGGGAGCAAACTCCTCACAGTGCTTAATAATCTTCAGGACGGCCTGTACAATTGAGCCAGAACAAATATTAGAAAGGGGTTGCAGTTTATTTAACTATGATTAGAAAAGGAAAACTAGATTGTAGCAAAATCTATCTAGGATGTCTAACTGATAGAGCAGCCATAAACGAGACTAAATATTTCCTTTCACTGGATCAAAATTCAGTTCATAAGTTCGAATGACCTCGAAAACTTTGCCAATCCTGTTTCTGAGGAGCCAAGTAATGCCATTCACTCGAACAGTGTTCATGTCCAAGATAGTATTGCACCAGTTTATTTTTTAGATGTGCATATAGTGTTGCAAAAACAGATCGATTTTCAGAAAATCATAAGGCTACTGGTTCGGCCATGTTCAACAAAACGAACAAAATCTTGAGGTGGTGGTCAACTCTATTGCATCAATGTGTAAAACAGAGCAAAACAAACAGCATAGCTATTGGTTGGTCATGATTAGACAATGATAGTACTTCCCTAGAGTACTACATATATATATAAAAATCACTTCGTGGCTTTACTTGTATTACCTGCATTAAAAACTCAACCCATCAACAAATGTCGACCTTAAAGTGAAATTCGTCAAAATGTCGCGCTACGTTTATCACAAAGAAAAAGCGTGACATCGCCTAATTCCATCCCCTAAACAGACCCATCCAAAGGCCCTGAGCATGCCCCAGTTTCTCAAATCTCAGCATCTACCAAATCGAACGGGTAAAATAGTATAGTAAACAAGGAGAGGGTTCAGGAGCAATCACCAGGCCTTCCATCTGGACGACGCGCAGGAACGACCTCATCCCTCCGGGTGGCCCTGCTGCTGCTGCAACACAGATCGACGGAACCAAGCACCCAGGGTTAGAGCATGAGACGGGATGCGAAGCAGAAGAGCCGTCGAGAGGGTTGGGGCCAAGAGTCTCTTACGGTTCGCCATGGCTGCTCGGCGGCGGCGGCGGCGGCGGCGCGGGCACAGGCAGGAGGGGTGCTTGCGCTCTCGGAACGACGGCGCGAGCAGCGAAAGGAGTGCGCAGGGAGGCTAGGGTTTCTTTTCTCCGCGACGGAGGGGGGTCGAGTTGAGTCTGCGAGCCAACTTGATGTGCGGCTGGGATGCGTTCTAGCCAACCGCGGTTTTACAGATAGAAAAAGCATTTTTCAAATTTATTTTCCAAATAAGCCCTCGCAAATTTGTAAAATAATATTTTTATTTCATGAATCTGTGCACAATGACGGAGCTTCCTAATGGCCAGGCCCCCTGTCATAATTAAATCTTCATTCTCGGAGGTAGTGCAACTGTTAGCATGGTGGATGGACTGACCTCCCTTACAAGAGCATTATGTAATTTTAACAAATAAACAAGGTACGCAAAGCTTTTTAAAATGAGGTTTGCATTGTGCCATGCAAATTTCTATCATTACACTAGTGAGATTACTATGCAACCTTGGATTTGTGTTGCATGTGTTTACCTTTTCGCAAAATTGTTTTTTTTCACTTGAGAATGTTTTAGTTTTCATGCACGGCATATTTTCATTTCCCATTTGATGTAATTTTTCACGCATGTGTTTGGCAGAAAAACTCATGGATTGCGATATCATCACCTAGTTCAAAATTTAGTGAAGTCTTTACCACAGCGGCATAATCTTGCTGAAATATATTTTGAAGTATAATGAAATAAACAATGTTGTTTTGGAGTGAACCACATAAATGATTTGCATTATACAAATGAAACTAAAGCATGTCGTACATATCAAGAAAATAAATAATATACCGATAAGACCAGATAAGTAAACTAAAGTGTGGCTTTCATAGCTCCAAGTTGTAGAAAAACTTAGTTACCTTTTTTCTGTCTTGTGATTTGCAACATCATACCCCCTTTTTGTCTTGTGATTGAACTGCCACCATGCACATCACATTACTCAAGGATCTTTGGTTACACGCCGTTGTTTCTCACCATGCTCAATGGCTCAAGCATCTTACCGGACGCCACTAGGTAATGGCACTCTACTAGTCAATGCAACAAACCGAGCACCGCTGCAATGCGTTTGCTGACCGTCCGCTGGAAGCTACTTTGAATCCTATAAACTATGGTGCATCCGATCCTTGTCCTTGGGCTTTAAAGTTTGATTTGGAAGTCAAACGGTAGATGGAAGTGCCACAGTTTTAACTTCCCTACAAGGTTCTCTCTTTTGTAAGCTCAACGACTGAAACATTGAAAGTTCCAAGACTTGAGCTTAGCTCACAAGATATCCATCCCTGAACCATGAGACTAATCAAATCTTCTCATACCGTGGATGAACACCATAGCATAAAAGGGAGCGGAGAGGACCTTTTTATCAGAAAATACTTATCAGGACAGGGTTGGCTGGTTGTGAAATGTTCGTGATTTGGGCCAAGTAGCACAGGCCACTCCATAATTCGACCGGCTCAAAAGAAAAAAATGAACATAAGTCATCAGTTTATTCCTAAAGATATATCTGATATCCCAGCTATCAAGGATGTTGACACCTCTGAACAGCACCAATTAGAAGTAAATACAGTAGAACACAGTGGTCAAAGAGATTTCCCAACTTCAATTTTCTGTATATAGCATTAGCCACATGTCACTAGATACACCAGATGAATGCTGAATCTTTGAATAAAGAGTCACGCATCTACAATAACTCAGAACAACAAAGCCATGGCACAAAATTGAGGATAAAAAAATGGAAAGTTACAGAGGCCTGCACAGTTGAGCAAAGTGCAGAAAGCCATTGGTTGAATGGCAGCAGAGAATCAACGGCAGTCTCCAGCCCCTTTGTTTTTGGTACTGCATGTTGCCTTTACCCTCCTTCTGTTCTGATTCAGTGGAGAGAATGACAGATAAATAAGAATCAATGGCAGCTCCTGGCTGTCAGCCCTTTGTTCTCAGTATTGTGATGCTCCCTTTCCCACCATCAGTTCTGATTCTTGTCTTGCCAATGACTGGCTTGCCAGAGAAAGCCGAAGTTCCAAGGATCTCCGGGGGCTTCTTTGGAGGAGCACGGATTCGCTGATTGATGTCATTCAGAGTAACATCTGTTTCCTCCCAAGATGGTTTGATGAGAGTAAAAGGGTATGCTATTGATGTAGTTATATCATGCTTTGTCTTACTTAGTGATCTCCCTCCTGGTAAGGCAGCACACTCAAATGTTCAATATTTGTATAACAAGGTTCAAGTGTGCTACCAATATTAAGGCATATTGATGCATAAGAGGATATTGTTGAACTGAAAATACCTTTAGAGACTTTGAGTGTAGAAAGCTTCATGGTCTCCTGCATTATGAGACTTTCTGTGACAGGCACAACGCCACTTATTCCTGTCCAGATGGAAAGAATATTACTAAAGAGAGCTATAGTTCTTAGTTTCAGCAAGGAACTCAAACTACTCAGCTGCCTAACAAAATGGCAAATTGTAGAAACTGCAAACACACCAATATACGACAATAGACTATAAAGAACGAAAGTAGAAACAGAATGGTCATCACAGATGCAGGCAGGGGAATCATATAATACATAGATTGGAAATGCGACACAGAAAACAAATAAAATTTTCCTTGAAGCATACAAGAGTGCGCTGAACCAACCTGAAACACCAATTTGGTCATCAATGTAGGTAACGCTCTCCTGGCTTCCAGGCCTACAACAAATCCGAGAGGAAAACGTCACCATTGACAATTATGGACAAATCGATAAACTGGTTTCAAAGAATGAGAAAGGAACCAACGTTTGATCAGGTGTGAAGTAGGTTGGAGTTGTATCAGAGCAATTTTCCAGATGATTATCTTCTGGCAGGTAGGGAATTCCACATGACAAGGAATTCATTGTATCTGATGTGAAATTTTGAATTAGATAGCAGTAAAGGTGCAGTAGCAGGCATCTCAAACAGATGTGCCAAAGATACAAACCTAAATCAGTTGAATTGTGCTGCATATCATAACTTAAGCTTTGGGGTTCATCAGTGCAAAGCAATGAAATATCTGTTACCTGAAACATGGATCAGCAAAAGAAGCTACTGATATGAATATGAGTAGCAGAAAAAAGTTGTATGTAACATGGCTAGGTGCTGGCGAAGAACCTCAGATGTGACCAAAGGGGAAGCTGTTTCATGAGTTGCAGCTTCTGAGTGACTGGACTCCGAAGGGTACTCTAACATGCGCCTCCTCTTTGCTTCCCGAGATTCCTCGGGCTCCAGCGTCTCCTTGCAGCTGATATCAACTGAAGTAACAAACGGTTTAGCCAGCTTTGCTTCCCGAGATTCCTCAGGGTCCAGGGTCTCCTTGCAGCTGATATCAACTGAAGTAACAAACGGTTTAGCCAGATTCAAGAGAAGTACTATTGTCATCAGAGCAAAAAGCTTCCTACCACCAATATCAGCAAAGAAATCACGGCAGTCTCTCAGTGGAGTTTGGTTTCCAAGCAATCCCAGCAGATCCTCATCATCTTGATTGAGGCAATCCCACACGAACTTAGTTGCATCTACTGTAAAAGGAACATCATCATGAGATGGATAGTCCAATCAGATATCTAGAGCTTGCAACACGAACTTTAGTTATGGAAGTGAGTCAGTTACCATGACTTGTATCATTAGGTTCGCAATGTTCTCCCACTTGCCAATCCCACAGCCTGCACATTGAGAATTCGGAGATCGGATATAAGTTCCAACGAAGTAATACACTGAGTAGTATGAAAGTTTAGGCAGTATATGCAGTTATGCGCAAAGTGGGGATAGTTTACAAGTCCAATCACCCAAAATGAAGACATAAGTTAGTATTGTAGGTTCCATTTCGATTTTCGCCCAATTTTGCTGGATGTAACACCTATAACAAGCAATTTAAGTCCTATATACTAAAGTTATAGAAGTTCATATTGAATTACACAACAAACATGGTGCATCCGCCCATCCCAACCCCTTTGAGCCAACAAAACCTCCCATCCAGCAGTTCCTCCTGCTCCAAACCCATCCGAAAATCCCAATCGCGAGCAAATCGGCAGTCCAGGGAACGCATCGTTGAAAGAGATCGCGGCAAGACGCAAATCAGTACTAATTCGACATGGGAAACACATCCAGGGGCCAGGCCCACGAACCGCCCGACCCGATCGTCCCGAATCGCCCGAGCCGGCGCGCCAGATCGCCGGCACGGCAAGGATTCTCGACTGTTGGATCGACGGAGCAAGCCTGGACCCGCCCGAGCCGCGCGGCGGCGGGCAGATCTAAGCATGTCGTACATATCAAGAAAATAAATAATATACCGATAAGACCAGATAAGCCGAATCCACGGAAACCAAACCCCCCGCAAACAAGGACTAAAAGACCCGCAACAAACACGCCCAAAACGAGAACCCGAGTCCCCCGCACCCACATTTGGTCGTCGCCGGCGGCTCCGCTCCCCCCGGCGCCGCCGCCGCGGTAGGGGTCCATCCCGACGGGGCCGGCCCGCCGCAACTAGCCGTTGCAACGCCCCCCCTCGGGGACCCGGTTTTGACTCTGGTGTGCTATCTACTGGTAGTTTGCGCGAGGCGAGAGCGAGAGCATCGGTGGCGCAACTGCGACGGTGGCGTGGTGGCCGCGCCGCATTTGTAGTCCGGGAGAGGAGGATGGGTGGGGAGGGGTTCGTCAAAAAAGGGAAGAAATGTGGGAGGTGGGCGCAGGTGGGCTGCGAGAGGGCCGTTACGCTGCCCTCCTCGGCCTTCGCGCCGCGTGCACAGCTCAAATCCTTCTTTGCGCTCTCCCCCTCTCTATCTCTCCACTCTTCGGCAAGGTGTCCGCCCGGCACGGCACGGTTCGCTGCGCTTTGCTGGAGGCGTGTGCCAGACCAGACCAGACCGAGGGGAATTGATGCGATGGACGGCCTTCCAAAGCCCAACCGTGGCAGGGTCCAGCCGTCGCGTAGCTCCGCTCCTCAGCCAGCTCGCTCCCGGTCTCTCTTCACTCTTTGGTAAGAGCAAGTCCAATGCTAGACAAACAAATCGACAGACTTGTCTCTACATCTATTTTTGGGTCTCACTAATTCTCACACAAATTGCCCAGCAACCGTCACCACGTGCAGCTACAAGTTTCATGCCTTCTCTCCTCCCATTGGCTAGACAGCCTGACATGCTTGTCAATAAGACAAGCGTTGGGCTTGCTCTAAGATGTCCGCCTGGCACGGCATGGTTTCGTCGTGCTTTACTGGAGGCGTGTGCCAGACCAGACCAGACCAAGAGGGCAATTGATGCGATGGACGGCCTTCCAAAGCCCAACCGTGGCAGGGTCCGTCCGTCACGTAGCTCCGCTCCTCCGCCAGCACAACGTTCTTCCCTCGTTTTCACAATACGCCCTCTATGTTTTTTTTTCAAAAAAAACATATTAGAGCGTATTCTTCCTTCACTCTTCCTAGTACAATGTTATATCCTGCAGGGGATTTGAAAGTTTTTGGTATCAAAAGCTCACCCAAGTGAGAGCAAGGCTCAGGGGCATGGCTAGACCGGCGGTGAGATGCGGTGTGGAGACGTGGCGGATGACGTCGGCGATCACCAAACCGCGGGCGGTGGAAAGAGTTGGCAATGAGAGAACGAGCGTGAAACAACTGAGAAGAGGAGATGCGCGAGGAAGAAGAAACAAGGGTTGCCATCGGATCAAAATCTAACACTCTAAATTTATTGTTCGAATGTTTCCGCATTTGATACGGATCGGTGTGTTCCTTTTTTTTTCTTTCCAAATTTACTTGTTTTATTATATTACGACCCTATTTGTTTCCAAATTCTAAAAGTAAAAGCTGAAACAAAATGTCAGCTTTTGAGTTTCCGTTCCAACAATCGGAAGCAAGATCTGAATCAAAATTCACAGTTTGCTTAGGACTAGATTTTTTTAGGTTGTGTCACAAATATTTACCCATTTGCTATTTAGATCACAGTAAGTGACTGAAAGCTACATTGTGGAATCTAGACAAACAAACACCCTCTAATTTTTACAATATCAAATTTCACAATCCATAATTCAAAAGCTAGATGGCAAGAATCACAAGTTGAAACAAAAGAGGCATCTATAAGACACACTTGTTCCTGTTTACATTGACGACATAAACAAATTTTGTTTTTAACGGTTCATTTGATCCATGCCATCCAATTTTTAAAAACGTTTCAGTTCACGCCATATTTTCCTAGCTTCGTAGTAAAATAGAAATATCAAACCAAATCAGAACAACAACAAAAAAAAGGTCGACATCCTACGTCATAAGAAGGCATAATTACAGTATTAACAATATCACCTCGAATCTAGGATGCGCATCAAAGTTTGCTATGGTTACCTTTGATAAGTACGAATTCAATCAAAAGTGACAAACCTTAGGGTTCATCGCTTAATGTGTCAAATAACATGTGTCACGTGCCACGTTGAAGGGCACGAACGAGTGAATCGATTGCAAAATCTGATTTGATTCATTTTTCAAGTTGCCTAATCTGAATTGATCTGTAGCAATAATGATGCTTGCATGATACTCCTATCTGCTACTATTTGTTTTGTTGTTTACATCTAGGTGTCAAGTGTCATTAATTGAATGCTTACCAAACGTCTATGTGAACAAGAATCTTAGCAGGTCATTGTGATAGCTTCCAACGTTTAGATCTATCAAAGATGGATAATTTCTCACCCTATTAGTTTGGTTGATCATTTGCCTTTTAGAAATTTATACATTTGACTGAGGGTCTTTGTGTTTATAAATCTGAAATAATAAGCCATCCCATGACTATCGATCAAGCTTTTTGATGGAGTTGGAGCAGATTGGCTTCTAGAATAGTTACAATTGGAATATTGTAAAGTGGAAATTTATAGTTGATGGCTTAGTAATTATACTACGCTCTGATGTAAATATTTTCTCCTCCAATATTGTGTTTCATGTGAATTGAAAATGATCACAACGGGTTAACAACGTCATGACTCATGAAAATGCTCGGATCTATATACATCAACTATCCATCTCCATTGTGCAGCAAGTTTCCCAGATCATGTACAAAGTATATTCTCTATATTTCCCTATTCTAAACATAAATGCTTGTAGTGTCTTGATATAGAAACACAACACATTTTTTTCAACAAATGATACCGCACCCTTGTCACAGATCACAATTCTATAGCAAAAGGATAGCACATTTTCATATCTTCTACCCTGAAGTCCATGACCTACACTGCTGCACCTGAGCAATGAAGTCATGCGATACCCAGAAAATATAAATACTGATTAAAAAAAGTTGGTAATTGAGTAATCGATTGGTCAAGCCGGTAGAGTGAGTTTAACATTGTTCTTCCAACTGCAAAATTTATAACATATATTATTACTGGACTGGAGATTCATGTATCATCTTTACATGGAAATTCAGCAAATAAGGATATGAATGATTTAGGAACACAGTAGACATTTTGATAGGGGAAAATCTGTGGGTTGGCCCGATCTTCACGGCAGTAGGTACGACAAGGGATAACTTGCTGAAATTACAACAGGGGTAATTAGCTTTATACCTGACAAAGGTTGGTATGTGGCCAAGTGATGAGGAGAGAGGCACCGAATCCTTGAACTCGATCTCCACAAACTCAAGAACATAAAACCAGAGTTGGATGTGACCAAGCGATGGGGAGAGAGGCACCGAAACCTTGAGGACTTCGACTCGATCTCCGAACGACCGCAGAATCACAAACCGGGACTAATCCACACAAAACGGTGCAGCCTAGCTGGAAACCGTAGAGCACAAATTAGGGGATCCCAGAGGAATCTTCACATATACCGGCGAATCGGTCTCTCACAAGTCGATGAAGAACTCGCAAGAAATTTGGGGCAAGTCACTCAGCTCTTGGCTGCAACACCATGTGGTGGATTTCTTAATTCAT
>LAPY01002344.1:28827-45251 GCA_000970635.1 Eragrostis tef
GGATCCTACCCCACCGACCCCTCCTCCTCAGGCCGCCGCGCATGACAGCGACGACTCCGACGAAGGCGACGACGCGGGCGCGGCCGGCCCGTCGCGGACCCACCTCATCGCGGAGTTCAAGGCTGCGGTGAGTGCTCGCGCTCTCTGCGATCGGGATGACGCTATTGATGGTTTCGGGGTTGGGGAACGTTTTGAGCTCACCTTGATTGTTGGTGTGTTCTGTGCTTCGGCGCGATGCAGCTTGAAAGGAAGGTGGTGGATCTGGCGGAGCTGCGGAGGCTCGCGTGCCAGGGCGTACCTGACGCTGCCGGGGTGCGGCCCGTCGTCTGGAAGGTCCGGGAATCCCCTCGTGTTCTTCTCAGTTGACTGATTAACTGAATGTGTAGCATGACCGAATGCTTGCTCCACCACCCATGTAGTCATGTGCTTCGAGAAATGGAATTGATTTGCTACCTAGCTCCATGTTGTGTGTTGTTTTGAAATGGTAGTCCTTCTATGCTGATGATAGGAGTGGCTTGCATGCTTGGTTCAGCTGAATCAGGATCGGATAGTAACGCCTTGGTGGTTCAGTTTTGCTCTGATTTAGACAATTTCTCTTTTTGAAGGTCGGTACTGTGCATGCATGCTGACTGTAGTACACCGAAATGCCAACCTATTTGCTTTCTACTGCATTTTGAATTGCTGAAGAAATGCCCTGTGCTATGGTTTGGTATGATTGCTGTTGCTCTGGTTTGCAGGATAGGTTGATCAACAAGTCTCATGCATTTTTTATTTTGTTCAAATGTACAATATGAACCTAATAAAGGGTACACCATATGAGTTCAGGGGCTAGCGGTTCAGTTGAAATTACGACCGGGTGTTTTAGCACCTAACCACATTAGTACTTCCATAATATATCATATTTCATTTGTATCTGTAATGTTTAGTTGAGTGCAGTAGTCTCAAGCTTTTTGATATGGTTTTGAAAGATGCCTGGAATTGGTCATCAGTTTTGACACTATTTGTTAGTTGTGTATTCTATTTTCTTTAGACATAGGCATTGCCCTTTTTCCATTATGATAACGGAATTATGTATTCCATTGGTAGCTCATTTTGGAACTTTGCCATAATCTTGTGCTATTGCAGAACTCTGCCATATTTTGGAGCTACAGCAAAGAAAAACTCTATTATAGAATTCATATAAAGCTTAAACAAAAGTTTTTTGTAACTGCTAGAGATCAGATAAACATAGCTTTCAATGTGCACTTTTACTGGGTCTGATAGGCTTGTGGCTAGTTGTGGTTCTTCGTACAGCTTTCATCCTTGTTTCTACACTACAAATTTATTTGACTTTTTCGATAGTTAGCAGCTTCTCTTGGGATACTTGCCAACTGATCGTGCACTATGGCCATATGAACTGGAGAAAAAGCGGTCCCAATACACTGCTTTCAATGATGAGCTTCTGGTGAACCCTGTAAGTTCTTTATGAATATATCGATATAAGTTATTTACCATTGCAGCTGTGTGCTTGTATAATTTGGCTTAGCAAATACCAAGTCTCTTCATTTTCGCTTTGAAAATCATAATACACATGAAAGTGTTGCACAATGCTGCAGTATTAATCAACCAATCTGCGTATTAATACATTTTTGTTCTGGTCAGTCAGAAGTTACTCGAAGAATGGAAGAAATGGCAGTTTCCAAAAGGGAGGAACAAAATGCTGAAGGAACTGGTGTGCTACCAAGGGCAGAGATTGTTCGTGATGAGCATCCTCTGAGCCTTGGGCAAACTAGTGTTTGGAATAAATTCTTCCAGGTAACATAAATTAAATTGCTTGCTGGTTTCTGGTTCCAAATTTGTGTTTAATATATACACTCTGGACTGCTATTGGTTGTATCGTTCAATATAGCAATTTCCTGTGCCTCGTTGTGTATCAATTGCATATGCCTTGTGGTGCTTGACTTTTTATTGTGTCTACATATGACCATATTTCAATGTTCAGAAGTCTGTTATATATAAATGTTTACTTTTCAGCTTCTTAGGTGTATTTGAAATTACAAGCATTAAGCACAACCATGCATCTCTTGCAACGACCTTCATGGTGATCTAAACCTATTATTTGTTGCGGACTTGCATCTTATTTCGAAACTACGCGCTTATGCCTAACTAACCCCACGTTAACTTGAAAGTTAAATAATGGGGCTGAATTTACATATTTGGAAAGTGGCCATATAACGGTTTGAATAATGGTTCTCTATTTTGCACTTGAAATCCTCATAAAACTGATATGTATTTGAATTGCTTGCTTTTGTTGTTGTTATATACATTGCATCCACCTGTAATTTAATTCGATCGGATATTACAATTTTCCACTGCTTTATTGTTGAGCACCTCCCTTTGTTTGCGCTATTGCAATGGTTGGTCAGATTTAGTTGCTATTATATTTTTTGCAGCTTAGACTAAAAATATTGATTGTTCATTACTTCAGGAGTCTGAAATTATTGAGCAGATTGATAGAGATGTTAAGCGTACTCATCCTGAGATGCAATTTTTCAATGGTGATTCTTCCAGTGCATTGGCTAATCAGGTTGGCGTATTATTTGACTTTAGATCATCTTTTGTTGTTATTCACATTGTTGAAGGTCTAAATACGAATTTTTTTTCCCAGGAGTCGCTAAAGCGTATACTTACCATTTTTGCTAAATTAAACCCGGGTATAAGATACGTACAAGGGATGAATGAGGTTTTGGCACCTCTCTTCTATGTTTTCAAGAATGACCCAGACCCAAGTAATTCTGTACGTATCCTACTCCCTCCATTCTTTTTTTCTTGACGTTTCAGACCACAGAAATGAACTAAAAAACACTTAGATAGCCCTGTCTGAACGACATCAATAAGAAACGGAGGGAGTATGTCCTTACTTTGTGACGCATAGAAAATGAGAATGTGTTCATATTTTTTTTCTGATTCTGCTGCAATATTGATGAAATTTGTGATATTTCTAAACTTTAAACTCCCATATAATGTAGACATCGTTCTCTTTATACTTCTATTTATTTTCTGAAAATGCATCTGCATTCGATCTTCATCTTTAGTAATACCTAATAATGTGCTGTTTATCCCATATATGACATTGTTTCCTTATTTTCATTCTGTTTAAAAATATATAGAGGCAAAGATAATTCTTGTCGACTATGATTGCTAGTCTCAAATAGCATTGATCCCCTTGCATAAAATTATTAATCAGCATAGAAGGTTGATAGACATATTTGCCTCATGTTTACCTCCAGGCTTCAGCAGAGCCAGATGCATTTTTCTGTTTCGTTGAGCTGCTTAGCGGGTTTCGTGATAACTTCTGCAAGCAACTTGACAACAGTGTGGTCGGTATACGCTCCACAATCAGTAGACTATCACAGCTTCTGAAAAGGCACGATGAAGAGCTCTGGCGGCATTTAGAGGTTGTGACCAAGGTATGAAACAAAATAACTATATCTTGTAATCTAGCACATGATCGAATATACTTCTACTGCCAATCTAACAGTTATCCCTGCATTCCAGGTTAATCCGCAGTTCTATGCATTCAGATGGATCACCTTGCTGTTGACGCAGGAATTCAAGTTCCGTGATTGCATCAACCTGTGGGACACACTATTAGGTGACCCAGAGGGACCTCAGGTTAGGGAACTGCAGTTTCTAGTTTCATGCCATGTGGTGTATTTCAATGCGGACTAGTTTAAACTCTTTCTTCTGAGCGCAGGCGACCTTATTACGGATCTGCTGTGCGATGCTGATTCTTGTCCGAAGGCGACTCTTGGCTGGCGATTTCACTGCAAACCTCAAGCTTCTCCAGAACTACCCGCCCACCAATATAGACCACCTGCTACACATTGCCAACAAGTTGCGAGGACCGCTTCCCTACTGACTGATTGCGCTGCATGTTCTGTTTTCTTCATGTGTTTGAAACAATGATGCATTAGAAGCTTTTGTAAACAAACCTCCATAGTACAACACTACCCTACTCTTCGGTGTTGGGTGGTTGACTTGAAATTGAACCAATGTTTCTCTTGCTGTAGTTTCTTGCTGTTTATTTTTAACTTAATGCCCACTACAAGTTCACACAAACCTGCTCTCTAATTTTTTTTTCCTTTAGATCAAATCGCGTGCGCAACATCATAGCTGTGATGAACGTTGAAATTATGTTAGAACTGATCCTGCACATATTTCTCTTCTACTCAACCTCACGCTCACGAATTTGCAACAAACTAAATATTCCATCAGTGTCTTTTTCTTGATTATAACTGGCGACACAAATTAAATACTCCATCAGTGCTTTTTTTTATTAACGGGCGTCACGAAGGGGAATACTACTTATTTGCATCAGTTGTTAGCATAGCACGATATTGTGCAAAGGGTTCCCATAAGACAATGTAGCTTCAAAATGACCAGTGTTCACACCGTTGGTTCTTCATGCCAATGACCAGTGTTCACACCGTTAGTTCTTCATGCCAATGACCAGTGTTCACACCGTTGGTTCTTCATGCCATCAAACATACTGGGAATAGAATACTTGAACAGAGTCTCAGTTGATCCACCTCCTTGCAAGTTGCAACGAGTACCAAGAATTTGTGAAATTCACACAACAAAAATGAAAATTCTGAACACGAGAAACTGGTCCTGCCTAAAACATACTCCTACCATGTAGACAACAAACCGAATATTTTTTTACAGTAAAAAGGAACCAAAAGCCACCACGCTCACAATAACCATCTCCCCAGAGAAGAGACAAAGAACGATAAATATCGTGGGTGCCATACATTTCTGCATAACAGTATGCAACTGCAAGCAACGTGTAAAATCTGAATTGGAAATTGGATAGATTAAACTTAGGAATTATAAAGAATATTGCTATTATAATCGATAAATAAATAACAATGTGGTTCTCTACATTTTCCTGTGCCAGGCCAGGCCATAACATAACACAACTGCAGGCAATATCTCAATGGCGCTAACACAGACAACCCCAGGAGTCAGCCGAAAGGAAGTCAGCACACACTACTATGAAAGGCAAGGCCCAACTCCATCATCAGCAGTAGATGAGCTTCCACCTCCCTTGGCAGACCTAAATTTCACTAAGCAAAATGATGACACTGGCAGGATAAATAGGATCTCTCACAGCTCCAGAACAAAATTATTCTCACCGCTGGTATCATTAGGGCTTTTGACAAGCAAACCCTTAAGTAAAAGCCACCAGCCATGATGCTCGATCTATAAGTATTGCCGTTGACCAACCAGATTTTCCCCCAACATGTACCTTCTGATGACACTACTACTCTGCACCTTTCTTACTCCGGAAGTTCTCCCTCATAGATGCAACCTTCTTCTTGCACTGGACAACAGTTTTGCCTGGGACAGCAGCAGCCACACGCTCCCATCTCTGGCTAGCATCCTTAGGAAAAGCCTTCAAAGCTTGGACAAGAGCCAACACCTGTGCCTCTGTCCAAGCATCTGGATCAGCTGCGGAAGTTGCTCCATTTTGGACAGGATCAGCAGCAGTTTTCTCACTCGCTGTTTGGCTGCTTGCAGGTTGTGCCGTCACCTTGGATGATGCAGTTGCAGCTCCCTCAGTAGAGGAACCAACTGTTTCATCTCGAGTTGAAAGAGGTGAGGCAATAGATACTGCTGGTTTACGTTTCTCAAGGAAAGAGTCAAAAGCTTTTGTTGAGTCCGGCTTCTGTAGAAGAACCGTCTTTGTGGCCTTCAGAATCTCTTCAACAGATCTGCCAGTCCCAATAAACTCAGAAACTACCTCCCATCTCCTGGAAGTTCCCTTTGGGTACTTTTGAATTGCTTTCCTGAGCATCTCAACCTCTTCCTTTCCCCACGGTCTCTCTTTTTTCTCATAGCTGTTCAATATGCTGCCTTGTGTCACCTTGTTCCCTGTAGAGTTGGATTTTGCAGTAGAACTCTCCACACCATTAGCTTCACTTTTCTTTTCTTCTTTTAAGGAAACTTCTTTGTTCAGTGCACCTCTCAGCAATCTGGCCTTTTCAGCCGCATCCTTACCATCCATACTATCACAGAGTTGCTTCAGACGTTCCATATCAAGTGATGCACATGCTGCTTCAACATCATCTCCTGACAGACCAAAGTGGTTCTCTGTAATTACAGGAGCAGCAAGAGTTCGGAGACGGGTTTTCTCCTTACGTAGAAGCTTCTTCTCTTTCTCCTTCAACTTCTTCTGATTGAGAGCAGCTTCTGCAGCTTTCTTAGCCTCCTCTTCCTTTCTTTTCCTTTCCTCTTCCACAGCCCTTGCAGCTTCTTCCTCCTGCAATTTCTTAGCCATGTACTTTGCCTCCTTTCTCCTCTGCTTCTCAGCCTTCTCCTCCTCTTTTCTCCTCTGGATCCTTGGGTCTTTCTTGTAAGCATTATCAACAAGAGTACGTACTCGTGCATACTCCACCTTTTTGGCCTTCTCTTGTAGCTTCAAGTTCTGCCTCTCCATCCATCTCTTATGTTCACGAGACTCAGCTTGCTCCAGGTCATACTCATCATCATCTGGAAATTCCCTCCAACTCTTGAAGTTATACCAGAAATTGTAGAACTTATCAACCTCTGATATGGGAGTAGAATCGTCTCCTAGAGAAGGAATAGGCTGATTAACAGACCAGCGTCCATTTCTCATAAAGGCTGGTCCAAAAACCTTGAAGAAGTCTTGTGGGGCACAGTCTGTTGGGACATCATCGTCAAACTCATCAGTGGAGTCAAAAATCCTTCTTTTTGTAGGGTCTATGAGGACTTCATAAGCCTCCTGAATGGCCTTAAAATGGTTCTCTATCTCATCCTTTTTTGCTTGCTTTGCTTCCTCTGTTGTCTCGGAGAGAAGAAGAGCAGCCTGCTTATCTGGATGATGTTTAAGAGCCATGTCACGGTAACTTTTCCGGATCTGATCTTCAGTGGCCAAGTACCGCAAGTTCCCCAACCCAAGCAATGCATAGTGATCCTGTTGTTGACTCCCAGATTTCTTCTTTCCTTTGCTGCTGAAGTTATCAGAACCAGCAGCAAAATCTTGGCTTTTGTCATCTGATGACACACTGCGATCATCAGTTTCAGTGTCTTCTTGCTCTCCAAGACCACGAAGCTTCATCGCCGCAGCATGGAACGAATGACCAGCAGGTTCATACTTCGAAGCTTTTACAGGAAGGCAGTTAGATGAAACATACAAAGGCACCCCATCTGTGATCTCCGGAGAGTAAGTGATGTAAAGACAACTCTTCTTGGACTCCATATGGTCACTGATTTCAAGTTCTTAACAGAACTTTGGAGAACAGATACACAGATGATATAACCTGCAGAAATTTACAAGTCAATTAGCCAAGAGCCTATAAGAGAATAATTCCAAACTTAAATACAAAATGTTCAAACTATTAATCATCATTTAAGTGTCAATTCTGAAGCACGCATGCCATCGCCCATCCGAACTTGGGCCATAGAGCGGTAGGAAAATATAATAAATGTACAAGGATCAATTCCATAGCAATACATGCCACATTGATTGTTATAAACCAAATATAAACAACCACTATTCCCCTCCTTTATTCCTAAGGCTACTTAGCCCTCCTGAACATCTCAACAAATGCAGTCCCTATTTTAAATTTACGAGGTTATTGAATCCACAATTCTCCAACAGAGTGCATAACACGTGGACCTCGTATTCCTACCAAGACCTTTTTGAAAAAAAAGTCCTTTTTCAATTTGCAAAGCAACAGAACTCGTGCACACCTCCAGCTAAGTGAAGTAAGCATGGCAACTAATAGGCTAGACACCTGGCGAGGTATTAAGGTTCCTATCAGCTGGAAACGCTCAGCCTACTTCACATTTGTGGCGTCGCAAGCAAAATAGATCCCTAAGCAAAGCAAGCATCTCATATTCCCAATGCGTGGACACGTTCCGCCACTAACCAGACGAGCTTCCTACTCTCTAAGCAACTAAGGATGGAAAAAAAATAACTGGATGTATCGATCTACCAGAAAGAATCGACCTTTGGATTTGAGCTTGGACTCGATCGAACAACAGAATCAAACTAAGCGAGGTTGGGGCGTTACCGAGAGAAGAAGCCGGCCCGGACGGATCTCCTCTGCGTCCCACGCGTCGGCTCGGCTGGCGGGTCGGGGAAGTCGCGGGGGAGAGGCGAGAAGCGATACGGCGGCCGCGCGGTCGGGGTAGGGCGGCGGAGGCGACGACGTGGTGGTGGATGCTTTCTCCGTGTCGGGTCGCGGCGGCAACCATAAAACCCTAGCAGCCGGCGATAAATAGCGGTGGAGATTGAGGAGGAGACGTCTCCCGTTCACTTCCGGGTCCCCCACGCTTCCTCTCTTGGGCCGAGCCGGGTTTGTTGTTACTGGGCTTTCAAGGAAAGGCCTCTCCGCCCATGGCAGCAGCAGGCCTCAAGGCTCGCGCGACGCTCCTGGCAGGCCCAGAATATTTTCACTCTCAGCCTCGTGCTGTCGTGCTGACCTGACTCGTTTTGTTCAGCACGGGCGGACGCGAGGAAGTTCTGCCTGCGCTGCGAACTTTCCAGAAGCGTCGCGGGAGCCGGAGCAGGCGGCAGCCATGGCGGAGAAGCTGGCCCCGGAGAAGCGCCACGCCTTCGTCCACAACCGATCCCCCGCGCCCTGCCTTCTCCTGGATCCTCCCTCCCTCTCTGACCTAGGGTTCGGTCTCCTCCCGGCGCAGGGCAGAAGGTGTTCGAGTGGGACCAGACGCTGGAGGAGGTGAACATGTACATCGAGCTCCCCAAGGGCGTGCCCACCAAGCTCTTCCACTGCACCATCCAGGCGGGGCACATTGAGGTCGCCATCCGCGGCAACCCGCCCTACCTTAATGTACTGGCTTCTCGTCATCCCTTTTGCGATTCGATTACTCCACTCGATTTGGCGCTGAAATGCTGTCTCTTTCCTTTCGTCTCATTTGATGATATTTTGTGATGGTTTTGCAGCACGACCTGACACACCCGGTGAAGACAGATTTCGTCTCATTTGATGATATTTTGTGATGGTTTTGCAGCATGACCTGACACACCCGGTGAAGACAGATTCGTCTTTCTGGACAATTGGTGCGGCCCCAATTCCGTCACTTCTGTAGTGCTTGCTCTCCAACATTTTTCTCTTTTCCGGCGACTAGAGTTACTTTAGGGCGATTCATATGCGATTGGTCTGTAAATCATCCATTCCAGTAGCTTGTCATAGCTTTTGCTGGTTTTAGTTTTCGTTAGTGCTAGTTCAAGACTAGAAATCAGAGATAGTTGGTGATCGAAACGCCTTGTACACCATACTTTTACTAGTCTTGTTAGATAACAATATGCCCACTAGTAAGCTAAAAAATATTAGAAATGTAACACATGATATGTATTTTTATGCTGTAACAATATCATTTTCATGCCATAAACTCAACAAATTTGTTTATATTTATGAATCGTACTAGTTTCCAAATGTTAGGTGCACACATTTTAGAAATGAGATGCCTCTTTCTTTGGTGCTGGTTTGCTGGCAACTATTGGATAGTGACAGCTAGTTTTACCTTTTTATCTGGGTTATTACCGATTGAGAAGGGCTAAAAGTCAGAAGTAGGTCAGTACAACTCTCCCATAAGTTCTGATTCAGATTACTTGAGAATCCAATTTAGGGGCATAGGGAAACACCTACTTTTTGTTTTCGGTCTACAGAAGAAATAAGGAAGCAAAGTATTATTTGAGAATCAATGTGTTTATTTGGAACGGTCTGTGATTTGTTACTGAGCAATAGCATGAGGTTTCTGCTCTGGTTTCTGTACTGAAGTGCTAGTCAGTAGCATGCTGTGCTACTCTACAATACTACAATGTCTAACATGGTAACATGGACAATTACAGAGGATGATGAAATGCATATCACACTGCAAAAAAGGGAGAAGGGGAAGACATGGTCCTCTCCCATACAAGGTCAAGGACTCTTGGATCCATATGCTGCAGATCAAGAGCAAAAACGGCTTATGCTGCAAAGGTTCCAGGAAGAGGTATGACCAACTTTTTTTGTGCAAGTTTCCTTGTGCATACCTTTTTTTTTTCCTTTGTATTAGGCCACCCTGCTTTTCGATCTTAGTATGTTATTTCTTTTGTACCCACACATAATTGCATGAACTTGCAAAAGTAGGACCTGATGGCTGTGGAGCACCAAGAGCACTAACATTTTTTGTGAGCTACCGCTCATGTTGAACTTAGAATATGATTGAAAAAGGCTCATTTGGCTTTGTTATTCAAATTTACATAATACTGTGCAAATTGGAAACAGACACACTCTGCAACTTCTGTGATTTATCTAGCTAATGTGGATCAAATGAAATAGGATAAAGTAATAAACATAAACATTGATGGACAGTAGTGACTTCAGTGTTTTGGACTTCAATTTTTGCCACTTTAGTTTGAAGCGCTACCTGTTTCTTGCTGATTACTGGCAATAACAGGCCTAAAACCAGGTAGATTTCATGATTCACTTGACGGTGGGGTTCGTAGTTAAATATTTTATACCCTAAACCAACTGGAGTTGGACAGTGCTTGATCAAGTCGAGAGTTTAACACCTACCTTAACGTTTTGTCTCTTAATATTCTGTTGGCTAAAAACTGATACTTCATCCCTTCTCTACATAATGTAATTAAGTAATTTCTGCATTTCCCTTAATGATCCGGTATGATGATAATATGTCTAGGATTCTTCAGTTATTTACAGTTTCCTACTGCAAATATGGTAAGTTTGATGAGAATAATATGATTGGGTGAAATGAGGATATTATGGTTGGGTGAAACGAGGATATTATGGTTTGGGTGAAACGAGGATTGTATGATTGGGGTGGCTTCCATGGTCTTAAATACCATATGAAAAAGAATACTCTGCCTTTATTGTATATTTGTTTGACAATATTAGCAAACGAATTGTCATGTCTTATAAATAAGGTGTAGCTCATATTCGTAACCATCATGCCAACCTGGTGCAAATCTCTACTACTAACTGGAACAGCAGAATATTACTATTAAAGATGGAAACAACTTCTGTAAATTCCTGTATGACATGCTCTAGCTTCACTATAAGTTTTGAGTTCCCATTTGTGTGTTCCTTCACTAATTATGTTATCTACCATTTGTAGAATCCAGGATTTGACTTTTCGCAAGCTCAGTTTTCTGGAAACTGCCCTGACCCAAGAACTTTCATGGGAGGAATACGATCCGATTGAAGTTATCTGACTGGACGACATTGACCTCATTATGTTGCTGCAAATGTCTTCCCAGAATGTCGTAAAATGCATTAGCTATACCTACTTCTGTAAATTGTGAAAAATATCACTTTTGGGTTGCTATCCTTACATCATGGTGGTTTCACTGATTTGTCATTATGAACTTGTCTCAGATCTTGTTTATTAATTATCCCTGATAGTAAATTATGTGTGCTGATTAGTGATCCAGTTGTCCAGTACTTGGACTTAAGGCATTGCCACATCTTATTAAGAGACTGAAGTTTTCAGTATGTAAATCATTATTGCTGTACAGTCTTGTGTTTTGTTTTGTATCCTTAGTCAGATGCAAAATTTGATTTTTGTTGTCACTTGATGCAAAATCTTTTCAGACCTGAGCTGGTAAATTTAGTATATTGTCCACTTTTGTTGCTATATCACTAACCCATTGTTAAATGATTTTTCAAGTGGACAGCGTCTTGTCCCTGTATATGCGTTATGCTAAATTGAGCTCAAAATATACATTTGTAACTCACGAGGGCAGATTACACTGAAAACGAAACTTGACAAAGAAACATATATTTCATGTTTCCCTAGTCATGAGAACTTTCAACCATTGCAAACTAGCAGAATCGTTATGTACATTTGGTTCCTGTTTTCTTTTTCCTTTTTTCTTTTTTCTGGCAGGGAATTCCTGTTTTTTAAATTGCAGATCAAATAAGTCTATTGATGATCAAATAACAATCTAACCCAGGGACAAAAAACCACTAAACATAGGGAAGGATTCCACTGACTTTATATTAGGGTGGATGCTGCTCGAACAATGATGGTTGGGAGTTCTCATGCCACTGCCAGCACTAGCTGTTTCACCCGTGGAAGATTGGCTATGGCGTGAACAACCCAATGGTCAGATTGTGTTAGACGAGTCGTGGTTAAAATAAGGAAGCAAAGTATTATTTGAGAATCAATGTGTTTATTTGGAACGGTCTGTGATTTGTTACTGAGCAATAGCATGAGGTTTCTGCTCTGGTTTCTGTACTGAAGTGCTAGTCAGTAGCATGCTGTGCTACTCTACAATACTACAATGTCTAACATGGTAACATGGACAATTACAGAGGATGATGAAATGCATATCACACTGCAAAAAAGGGAGAAGGGGAAGACATGGTCCTCTCCCATACAAGGTCAAGGACTCTTGGATCCATATGCTGCAGATCAAGAGCAAAAACGGCTTATGCTGCAAAGGTTCCAGGAAGAGGTATGACCAACTTTTTTTGTGCAAGTTTCCTTGTGCATACCTTTTTTTTTTCCTTTGTATTAGGCCACCCTGCTTTTCGATCTTAGTATGTTATTTCTTTTGTACCCACACATAATTGCATGAACTTGCAAAAGTAGGACCTGATGGCTGTGGAGCACCAAGAGCACTAACATTTTTTGTGAGCTACCGCTCATGTTGAACTTAGAATATGATTGAAAAAGGCTCATTTGGCTTTGTTATTCAAATTTACATAATACTGTGCAAATTGGAAACAGACACACTCTGCAACTTCTGTGATTTATCTAGCTAATGTGGATCAAATGAAATAGGATAAAGTAATAAACATAAACATTGATGGACAGTAGTGACTTCAGTGTTTTGGACTTCAATTTTTGCCACTTTAGTTTGAAGCGCTACCTGTTTCTTGCTGATTACTGGCAATAACAGGCCTAAAACCAGGTAGATTTCATGATTCACTTGACGGTGGGGTTCGTAGTTAAATATTTTATACCCTAAACCAACTGGAGTTGGACAGTGCTTGATCAAGTCGAGAGTTTAACACCTACCTTAACGTTTTGTCTCTTAATATTCTGTTGGCTAAAAACTGATACTTCATCCCTTCTCTACATAATGTAATTAAGTAATTTCTGCATTTCCCTTAATGATCCGGTATGATGATAATATGTCTAGGATTCTTCAGTTATTTACAGTTTCCTACTGCAAATATGGTAAGTTTGATGAGAATAATATGATTGGGTGAAATGAGGATATTATGGTTGGGTGAAACGAGGATATTACTGTAAGTTTCCTTAAGTATGTAAGTCGGTCCGGAGTGAGGTGGCACTATTTGTACGGGACCGTTTCTCCTCTCTTTAAATACAAAGATGTGCAGCTCTCCTGCGTTTTCGAGAGAAAAAAACGAGGATTGTATGATTGGGGTGGCTTCCATGGTCTCAAATACCATATGAAAAAGAATACTCTGCCTTTATTGTATACTTGTTTGACAATATTAGCAAACGAATTGTCATGTCTTATAAATAAGGTGTAGTTCATATTTGTAACCATCATGCCAACCTGTTGCAAATCTCCTCTGCTAACTGGAACAGCAGAATATTACTACTAAAGATGGAAACAACTTCTGTAAATTCCCGTATGACATGCTCTAGCTTCACTATAAGTTTTGAGTTCCCATTTGCGTGTTCCTTCACTAATTATGTTATCTACCATTTGTAGAATCCCGGATTTGACTTTTCGCAAGCTCAGTTTTCTGGAAACTGCCCTGACCCAAGGACCTTCATGGGAGGAATACGCTCCGATTGAAGTTACCTGACTGGACGACATTGACCTCATTATGTTGCTGCAAATGTCTTCCCAGAATGTCGTAAAATGCATTAGCTATACCTACTTCTGTAAATTGTGAAAAATATCACTTTTGGGTTGCTATCCTTATCACTTTTGGGTTGCTATCCTTAACATCATGGTGATTTCACTGATTTGTGATTGTGAACTTGTCTCAGATCTTGTTTATTAATTATCCCTGATAGTAAATTATGTGTGCTGATTAGTGATCCAGTTATCCAGTACTTGGACTTGAGGCATTGCCACATCTTATTAAGACTGAAGTTTTCTGTATGTAAATCATTATTGCTGTACAGTCTTGTATTTTGTTTTCCATCTTTAGCCAGATGCAAAATTTGATTGTTGTTTTCACTTGATGCAAAATCTTTTCAGATGTGAGCTGCTAATTTAGTATCTTGTCCACTTTTGTTGCTATATCACTAACCCATTGTTAAATGATTTTTCAAGTGGACAGCATCTTGCCCTTGTATATGCGTTATGCTAAATTTGAGCTCAAAATATACATTTGTAACTAACGAGAGCAAATTACACTGAAAAGAAACTTGACAAAGAAACATATAATTCATGTTTCCCTAGTCATGAGAACTTTTGAACCATTGCAAACAAGCAGAATCATTATGTATAATTCATGATATGTTAACTGAAACTGTACATTTGGTTCCTGTTTTCTTTTCTTTTTCTTTTTTTTTGGCAGGGAATTCCAGTTTGTTTCAATTGCAGATCAAATAACAATCTAACCCAGGGAAAGAAAAACCCACCAAACATAGGGAAGGATCCCAGGAAAAAAACAAGTCTACCAAGGATGCTGCTCGAACAGTGATGGTTGAGAGTTCTCATGCCACTGCCAGCACTAACTGTTTCACCCGTGGAAGATTGGCTATGGCGTGAACAACCCAATGGTCAGATTGTGTTAGACGAGTCGTGGTTAGTTGGACTAGATGCCAATAAAATTCAGTTGCCAACTATTAATACTCTGTTTATTTGATGTTTCATATATGATAAAAATAATTTATATATTGAAATCCTGCTTGGCATTCTGCCGGCAACGACGACACCTTTGAATGTCGTTTCCTTTGTTGGAGGCATTATTGAAGTTTCCCGTCTCTTAGCCATAAGGATTCTTCGGATGAAAACCCATGTCTAATTTTCTAGATCGTGCAATGACAGCGTATTTGACATTGTCCCTTTCTTAGAGGCATTGCATTGGAGATCCTTTCACGTCGGTTCATCTGTGGCATTCAGATTAGTGATGTCTTTTTGGGTGGTTAGAGCTTCCGTTGGCTGAGGTGGAGTTGGGTTGTTCGGTCGCAAGTGAAGTCAAGGTTGTTGTGGTAGTCGTGCGATGAACCTTCGCGATGGTTTGTCTATTTCGTCGCTTTAGTCGCTGTAAGCTTCATGACCAGTGGAGTATGGAAACTCTAAAGGTATGAATGTTTTGGTGAATGAATGAGAACCATGCAATGTGACTAATGATCTTGCCTAGTCTTATCTTTGTAGGTCACATGAGTTGGAATATGGATAACAATCAATCTTTCTATACAACTCAAGATTAAAGGATGAATGGTTGCTACATCAACTCGAAGGAAAGACTTGATGGAGTCGCGGCGATGGATGGATCTAGACTAAGGGCATGATAGAAACAAGCAAGCGTGGCTTGTTTAGATGATTAGCTTGAGTCCATAGGAAAAACCAGACTATCAAGGGGGTTCGAGTTGGCACTTCTAGGCTCACACTAGTTTAAGGATCTATGGATGCATAGTGAGTCTCTCGGGTACTAGGGTGACAAGAAGGAAGTGCAGCAATCAAAGAAGATGAAGTTAAAAGCAAGGATCAAGGAGAAGATCAAGTTTCAACTGGTGTAAAGTCACTGTATGATACGGTGCCAATCACCGTATGGTACGGTGGTTAAAGGATCTACAGCTCAGAGAAGAAGTCTGCTGAGAAGTGAAGACAGGAAATTACTGTATGATACGGTGGTAGTCACCGTATGTTACGATAACTACAGGATGAGCAGGACTGAGGAAATGTCTCTCTGAGAGGGTAACAGGGTGTCAGTCACCGTATGATACGGTGGGCACCGTAATATTTCCAGAAAGTTGGCAGTTGCTGTAAAGGAGAAGAGAAAACAGAAGACAGAGTCACCGTATGGGACGGTGTGTATCACCGTATGTTACGGTGAACCCAAGCAGAGGAAATCCAGGAAAAGGAGAGTTTCTGGTAGAGTCACCGTGTGGTTTGGGTGTCCAGTCACCGTATGATATGGTGGGCACCGTAATATATCCAGAGACTTGGCAGTTGGCGAAGTTTGGAAGTGAGTTAGTCACTGATACGGTGGGCACCGTAATATATCCAGAGACTTGGCAGTTGGCGAAGTTTGGAAGTGAGTTAGTCACTGATACGGTGGGCACCGTAATATATCCAGAGACTTGGCAGTTGGCGAAGTTTGGAAGTGAGTTAGTCACTGATACGGTGGGCACCGTAATATATCCAGAGACTTGGCAGTTGGCGAAGTTTGGAAGTGAGTTAGTCACTGATACGGTGGGCACCGTAATATATCCAGAGACTTGGCAGG
>LAPY01002345.1:47303-65930 GCA_000970635.1 Eragrostis tef
AAGCCGTTCCCTCTGTCCATCGCAAGCACAAATAACAGATTAGAAAGGTCAAGCTCGTCTAGAGGTGAGGAAATTACAAGATTGCAAAAGAGATAAAAACAAATGAATCACTAACCAGATACCAGGAGCACGATTGTGGCGTCCAGGAGAACCAAGCAAACCCGCCGCCACCATTGATATGGACGAAATAATTGTTGCCGCCGTGGAGAGGACGGAGCAGACCTGTGCACCTGGCCGTGGAAATACACATGCCCGGAGCTAGCACGCCTGCCGTCCAAGAAGGCGAGGACGTCGCCGTCGGGATGGACGAAGGCACCACTGTCGCCGCTGTCGAAAGGCCGAGGCACACCTGCACGCCTCAATAGCCGGAATTGCAACGACAATGAATGGAAACCACGTCTCGTTATCACGGGCCCATCAAATACACATAATAGTTTGCGCTAATCATGTGCGTGGGCACAAAAACCATGCAGTATTTACACTTTGGTCTAATGTGTTTCTGCTCCTGAAACACGGTCTGTTTTTTTTCTGGTTTTTTAATTGGCCGGTTTTCTTACTATGTGGGGTGCGGGTGGTTCTATGGCTGGTGCATGCAGGTTTTGGTCTGGTCGGGTGGCTGGTTGCCTGGGCTAGTTGGCTGGGGTGTGAAATATTATTTCACACACAAGGAGTTATATAGAGTACCGGCGACTCTTAATACATAATTTAGGGAAAAATTTATTTGGGAGGTAAGAAGTGATGTAATGTACGCTGCAAAAAATAAAATGAGATGTTTCCAATGAAAAAAAGGAAACTACCGACAAGTGGTAAAAGTAAAAAAAATAAAAGGTAACAGCGCCCACCGTGGGGCTCGAACCCAAGAGCACAAGGTTAAGAGCCTTGCGCTCTACCGACTGAGCTAGACGGGCCTGGATGTTGACAGGTTCCATCTACTCCTTGATACTATACGGATAGGAAAAGGGTCCACTGCATGATTACAAGGATCTACTTTATCCTTTCCTTTTCTGCGTTCCTGTAAATCTTGTTGCCAGGAACATATATAAATTGAATAAACATATGTTAGCTGTTATAGTTGTTCATCTACACCTTCAAAAAATGTGATACACACTTTGACTGATATGTTTCCCGTACTGGTTAGCTGTTATAGTAGTTCCACACCTTCAAAAAATTGTGATACACACCTATCTGCAACGAACTGCTTGTAAGTTAGTGCACTTGTTGTGTCCAAGAAACTGTAAAATCAGATGGTTGTCTTCTACACTCAAGTTATTTGATAGCTGCAATTTAGTCAACCTCGAGGCGCATTAATGTTTCCATATCATCATCAGCATCAAATTCTTCTCCCCCATATTCAACATCGATCACCGGCGTACCTTCTCCCTGATAACAGTGTGTGCTCCCTTGAGACCTCTCCGACTCGATGTGCTGCAGCTCTGTGGATATCAGCATATCCATTCTTGCCCTCTCCCTGTCACGAGGGTATGTTCGGTACAATAGGGAGTAGATGAAGCAGCAGAGGAGCATAGGGATCGCTATTGCAGCATAAAGAGCCTTTGCTAGAGCAGCTGCGTTTGCTTTATCCCTCACAACACTGCTCACACCTGCTCCATATGTTTCCGGTTTGTAACCATAGGCATGCTCAGCTAAATATCCAACAACTGGTGGAGCAAACGACGCCAACGCAGATTCAAACGAACGATCAAGTGCATATATACTTGTCCTTGATCTCGCGGGAACAATCTCCGCAAAGATAGGGCTGCAGATAAAGGAAAATGGTCAGAAGATTCACATAGACCAACCGGCTGGAACTTTAAGGGACTCAATTTTATTTACATCAAGCTATGTATATAATGTATCAGTTCTACTGATCTGATTGGAGATACTGAATGGTAAGTTTACCATATGAAGCATCAATATTCTAAAGGAAACCTCAGTTCTGGGTCCCTTATTTTCATAGTTGTAACCATGAACAAAACTACTATCTTTACCATCTTTTCTTGTTAGAGGAAACTATTATAGCTGCCATGTCTAAAGAATGAAGAATTATTTGAACCATGAACTTTTTCCCTAAATCCTAATTAATCATGTGTTTTACTAATATATCTCATGTTTGTCTAGAAAAATCATATGAACAATACCATAATGTCGGAAACATGAAACAGTACAAAACTAAAGAATCATATGCATGGTACTTACTTATTAGTAGCAGGTGCATTCCAGGAAATGCTAAGTCCCACAATGAACATGACCAAGCCATGAACGAAACCAGTAGATGGGTCATCAGGCAGGCCTAGCAGTAGCCACGCTGCAAGTGGAACTGCAGATGCAGAGCTTATCTGAGATAGAATAATTCTACCAGAATTTGGAGAACCTCTAGCAAGATAGTCTCCCATCTTTCCACCTAATACCCCTCCCAGTGAGCTTGCCACCGCAAACGTGATCATGAGAATCCCAGTTCCCGTGTGTGTAAAACCCATCAACTCCAACCACATTGGAGCAAATGACAGGGCCGACCATGGAAATGACCCTGTGATGCCCTGAGCCACAATGATCTGAAATGATTGTATTTTTATAACAGCTTTAGCTTCTGCCACCAAATCCTTCATTTCTCTCCATGCAGATTTGCAGAAGAGCTGCTTGCCTTTTCCAATGTTCACAAAATGAGGATCCACAGCAAATAGGCGAACTAGTATGCCAACTAGGACGCTGATGAGAGCAACGATATGAAATGCAATACGCCAACCGGCAATGCCCATGACTGTAGTCGATGCCAGCATGATCGAAAACAACCCTCCAATCAAAGTTCCCATGTTGCCGGTGAGTTGAAGCCATCCAAATGCCGACCCTCGTGTACTGTCATCTGTGTAGTCTGCCACCAAAGATTGAATAGCAGGGGTCACAAGGGCTAGACCAATACCGTTGATTCCTCTTGCTACGGCTACCTAGTAAAAATGAATTAAATTTTAGTAAACTTAATAAATATTTGTCATGGACTATTTGAGCTAAAATCCAGTGTTAGAAAAGTAACTTTATTTTAGTGTCTGGTTGTTACATTGCTCTTAAGGCATTTCTCACCATGGCTAAACATAGTAATAGCTTAAATTTTAGTTTTGCATGTTCTGAAGTTAAGAAGGTAGTTGGTCATATTTGGCAAGTTTTGAGGGAACAACGATGTACCAAATTTCTATTGTTGGTTTTCTCTTAACAATGGATATTGACTCTAGAAGGTTCTATGAGCAACAAATAGCCACGGCACTGGACATACCTCCAAAATTCGAACTGAATGTCGAGTATACAATTACATGCGTTGATTTGTCACTTAATTCTCTTCTAAACAGGTCAGAATGTCAGATTTGCACGAAATGCTTCAATGTGGAAATATATCACTGCCCGGTCAAAAGTTGAACTATTCTTCATGAAAAATTGGTTGAATCCTCATATAACTAGTTTCAAAATGTGATACTATCAAATTCAATTTCGCCCCCAACTAACCAAATCTGAAACTCTCACGACACGCGGGATCCAAATCACGGGCGATTTCGTGCAGGATCAAAACTTCAAAGCATCCGAACCACCAAATCTAAATCATTGTCTGAAGAAATCTAGTGTGGATCACAACAAAACAGAATTCCGCGAGGGAGAGAGGGGAGGGAAACCTGGGCGAAGTTGTCGGAGACGGCGACGAGGAAGGTGGCGGCGGCCCAAAGGAAGGCCCCGACGGCGATAACGCGGGCGCGGTCGTAGCGCACGGCGGCGTAGGCGGCGAGCGGGTAGCAGGCGGCCTGCACGAAGGAGCGGCACAGCGTGAGGGCGCCCAGCCCCGCGGGCGTGGCGCGCAGCGCCTCCCCGACCTCCCGGTACACCGCCGGCAGGAAGCAGCGTCCGCCTCGCCTCCCCCATGTCCAGCACAGCAGCAGCGCGGCCTCGCTCTTCTCGTTCTGCTCGTGCTCCAGTTGTTTGGCGTCCTTGGCTCCTTGCCGGAGCACAAGCAGGGACGCTGTCAAACTTTCGCTTCTCTTCCTACGAGCTGCTGTTTTTACAGAACAATGGGTGGTCATTTGAGAAATCTACCCCGAAGATTCTAGATTTTTTTTTTGCCAAATTTCAGACGGTTAAGTCTTAACTCGCAAAGCTTTGTCAGCTTGCGCCTGGCATTTCGATGTGGTGTACCTTCAACTTGAGCTATTGGTTGTCATCAACTGAATTTGACAGTTCCTTTGAAATCAAGCTCTGAATTTGGCACCAAATAGTAGGTTTATCAGCTTAGTTAGCTGGTAAGTGCAAGATTTTTAACATTTGGCGCTAGCGCCTGCCGCCTAGTGAGCTAAAACGAAGCTTCGGAGATCTCCAAAGAAACTGGGGAATATTTAGTTGGGTGCCGCCGAATATTCCGCAGCGTGGACCGTGTCAAGCAGCGCGGGCCGGCGCGCGGAGTCGTGCCAGAGTCCACAAGAAAGCCTTCGGAGAACGTTTGTCGTGCTAGCACTCCTTGTGCTACCGTGCGACCATCTCTTGTAGCACTTCAAAAAGTCAACGAAAAATTGTTACAAAAATATAGATGGATAAAGCATGTAATTATCAATCATCAAGCAAAAAATCAGAAGCAACAAGTTTTTGTGCAGGGACAAACAAAAAAGAAAAATCATGCATTGGATAGGTGTGGGTTGACTTCATTGCTGACTTCGCTTTTCTGTTGCTTACATAAGTTTTTATTACATCTCAAATTTTGCAAGATGATAGAAGATAACATGTTTTATTTATTTATATTTTTGTTGTGTATATATTTGATGCTAAAGTGAACGGTAGCATGGTAGCACCACAAGCACCGGTATCACCAGAACCTTTCCCAAAGCCTTCGAATCCGAAGATGAGTGTCGACGCAAGGATAGACCACACCATCCGGTGGAGCTTTTATCAAAACACGAACGCATGCTGAAGCAAGTTGACGTGTGTGTGTAATATATATTAAAAAAGGAAAAAGTCCATTTTACTCCTCTCAAATATGCCTCTGGTCCGGATAACCCTCTAAAGTTTACTTTGGTTTATTTAACCCCCTTGATTTGCAAAACCGGAGCACTTTACACCTTTTAACACTCAAGAAACCGGATTTGCTGATGTAGACTGGGTGATGGCGGTTTTGTTAAGTAAACACGACACGTAAGCGATGACATGGATAAGTGATGCCTGGCTCACACTTCCTCCGCTGGCCGGCTCACAATCTCTCCTGCCTGGCTCGCAAACCGCCCATGTTTCCCTATCGCGTGCGCACCTTACCGTAGAGTTTGCCGGTTGCCTGCCACGGCGTCGGGTGGCGGCGAGCGGAGACGAGCTGCGATGAGCTTCGGCGGTTGGCGGGCTGCTGCGTGCTGAGGCTGGCGGTGGCACGCGGCGAGATGCATGCTGCGTCGGGCAACGAGATGCTGCAAGCTGCGGCGAGTAATCGTTGAGATCCTCCGCTCTATTTCTGCAGACAGAAAGCAATGTTTGAACTTATCCATTTCAGAAACGCCTGAGCTGTAATTGGGTTCGAAATCGAGCAGCTCTGAAATGTTTTAGAGAAAACATATCGATTTGTTCAGCTCTAAACAACTGCCATGAAGAATTTCTACTTCATGTGAAATGTATTTATCACATGGCGGGCGCACTTGCAATTAAAAACTAACCCACTCTGATCAACTCTATTTCGCAACTCTATCACTTTCCGAAACAGGATTTGCACTTGGCAGACACACGATCTGACCAACTGCCGCGCGAAGGGCAACTTGTTCGCACCGCCAGGGATCGATCGCGAAGGGGCGTGCGCCGCCAGGAAACAGGGGAGCAGGACGTGATCGAGCCGAGCAGGGGAGGGTTACGTAGGGCAAGCATAATTGTTTCCAAAGTCAGCATGATTACGTGACATTCTTAGGGAGCAAAACTGCCATCACCCATATCCATGTCAGCGAATCCGGTTTTGTAAGTGCTAAAAGGTGTAAAGTACTCCGATTTTGCAAATCAAGGGGGTTAAGTAAACCAAAGCAAACTTTACGGGGTTATTCAGACCAAGGGCATATTTGAGGGGAGTAAAGTAGACTTTTTCCTATTAGAAAATTGCCAAAATCCACCTAAATGTAAGGAGGGCTTATATATACTCGCCTACAATTTTTTTGTTTGTCTCCTCTCTAACTGTCCATGTGTTTTAGATTTTCCCCTGCTAACTTTGTCTAGACGACTTGGCTCTTCTTTGCCCTCTAACATTGCTTTAGAGGCTCTACCGTAGCGTACTTATTATTATCTAATTTGGTATACTATCGTAACTAGCATGTGTGTTTTTGGAAACAGTGAGAATAGGACACTGCATTGTATGAGCTATTTCAATCATTAAATAATTGTATTGTTGTGTATGTGGCACCCCTAGAAACAACAAAACAAAATCTTCCATTAGGAGTAGCCTTAACATATCCTTTATGGCATCCCAGCGAATAAGTATAGTGTCAGTCGATGAGAAAATATGTTTAATCAGCGCCGCTTAGAGCAGGAGATTCGCCTTGATCCTTACAATGCGCGACTCTTTGTGCCATGCCTAGGCTTCCCTGGTGTCGTATTGTGCCAGCAAGCGCGCAGTGTTCTCTGGCACGCACCGATGCGCAACATGCCATCGATGTACATCAAGCGCGATCATGCTAGAGGACGAGGAGATGTTGATTTCGATCCAAAAAAAATAAAATCAAGTACCCAAATTGTGTTTGATATGCATGCTAATTTTGGGAAAAGCTCCAGGAAACACCTCTCTTTTAATTAAACTAGTGGGTGATGAGGGCACATGCCCCTATGCCCATATATGATCACAAATTCAATTATATAGAGGAAGTAAGCTTAGGTTTGGGAATCCTTAACCAGGATATGGGTATTGATGATGGTACCATCTTTTGACGGTCAAACTTTCGTATCTAATGTGTTTGGAGTGTCGTAATGTACGTTGTCCTGTGAAAATTTGTATGCTTTCATTAAGTGAGATGCAATGTGAAAAAAAAAGCAATGCACTAGACTAGTCCCAATGGTTAGTTTTATTTTGTTGTTCCAAAATTGTCACATAAGCAATAATGCATTCATGTTATGGATGAAATAGGGCTGACATTGGCATTGTTTCATTTTGTTGTTTCCAAAGGAGTGAAGTGCAACAGGAGTCCTTCAACTTTTCATGCATTCTCACCTAGGTCCATGAACTTTCAAAATGGAGATAGATATCAGCATTGAAATGGCAATAGATATCAGCTCTAGTAGCCAGATTGAACTGGTTTGGACCTTTGTTGCACCACTTAAATAGATTGTGGACCTAGATCTTTATTTTAAAAGTTTATGGACCTAGGTGAGAATACAGAAAAAGTTTAAGGACTATGGATGCAGTTTACTCTTTCCAAAGAATACATGCAAGACACAAATTATCTTGAAAACAATGCACATATGGCTTCATCTACATGAAACCACTTTCATCTCTATCCATGTCAGCGAATCCGGTTTTGTAAGTGCTAAAAGGTGTAAAGTACTCCGATTTTGCAAATCAAGGGGGTTAAGTAAACCAAAGCAAACTTTACGGGGTTATTCAGACCAAGGGCATATTTGAGGGGAGTAAAGTAGACTTTTTCCTATTAGAAAATTGCCAAAATCCACCTAAATGTAAGGAGGGCTTATATATACTCGCCTACAATTTTTTTGTTTGTCTCCTCTCTAACTGTCCATGTGTTTTAGATTTTCCCCTGCTAACTTTGTCTAGACGACTTGGCTCTTCTTTGCCCTCTAACATTGCTTTAGAGGCTCTACCGTAGCGTACTTATTATTATCTAATTTGGTATACTATCGTAACTAGCATGTGTGTTTTTGGAAACAGTGAGAATAGGACACTGCATTGTATGAGCTATTTCAATCATTAAATAATTGTATTGTTGTGTATGTGGCACCCCTAGAAACAACAAAACAAAATCTTCCATTAGGAGTAGCCTTAACATATCCTTTATGGCATCCCAGCGAATAAGTATAGTGTCAGTCGATGAGAAAATATGTTTAATCAGCGCCGCTTAGAGCAGGAGATTCGCCTTGATCCTTACAATGCGCGACTCTTTGTGCCATGCCTAGGCTTCCCTGGTGTCGTATTGTGCCAGCAAGCGCGCAGTGTTCTCTGGCACGCACCGATGCGCAACATGCCATCGATGTACATCAAGCGCGATCATGCTAGAGGACGAGGAGATGTTGATTTCGATCCAAAAAAAATAAAATCAAGTACCCAAATTGTGTTTGATATGCATGCTAATTTTGGGAAAAGCTCCAGGAAACACCTCTCTTTTAATTAAACTAGTGGGTGATGAGGGCACATGCCCCTATGCCCATATATGATCACAAATTCAATTATATAGAGGAAGTAAGCTTAGGTTTGGGAATCCTTAACCAGGATATGGGTATTGATGATGGTACCATCTTTTGACGGTCAAACTTTCGTATCTAATGTGTTTGGAGTGTCGTAATGTACGTTGTCCTGTGAAAATTTGTATGCTTTCATTAAGTGAGATGCAATGTGAAAAAAAAAGCAATGCACTAGACTAGTCCCAATGGTTAGTTTTATTTTGTTGTTCCAAAATTGTCACATAAGCAATAATGCATTCATGTTATGGATGAAATAGGGCTGACATTGGCATTGTTTCATTTTGTTGTTTCCAAAGGAGTGAAGTGCAACAGGAGTCCTTCAACTTTTCATGCATTCTCACCTAGGTCCATGAACTTTCAAAATGGAGATAGATATCAGCATTGAAATGGCAATAGATATCAGCTCTAGTAGCCAGATTGAACTGGTTTGGACCTTTGTTGCACCACTTAAATAGATTGTGGACCTAGATCTTTATTTTAAAAGTTTATGGACCTAGGTGAGAATACAGAAAAAGTTTAAGGACTATGGATGCAGTTTACTCTTTCCAAAGAATACATGCAAGACACAAATTATCTTGAAAACAATGCACATATGGCTTCATCTACATGAAACCACTTTCATCTCTCACCTCTTTAATCCCTTGCCACATCATAAAAAACATTTCAATATTTCTTTGACTTCTAGTGCTTTCATGACATAAAATTAATGATGACATGTCACCCTATTTAATGAAAATGAAACTTCCATTGAATATCCTCAAATGAGAGTTTTATTTTTCAATAAATGAGCTGCCACATAAGCAAGTATGATAACATGACATAAATTTATGAGGTAATAGGAGGATGCAGATTCATCTAGATGAGACTAGTGTTGCACTGTTTTCAACACTTTGAAACACATTAACATCACCATTGGAGCCATTGGTTTCATTTCATGAGCTCTCCACCGAACCATGGTGCAAGGATCAAATGCTATGGCTTGCCTATGAAACAACAAACATGAAACTTACCATCGGAGGGTGTTGTTTCTTTAATGGTTTCAAATCACTTTAGATGCTGCGGCATATGAAAAACAACAAAATGAAAATGACCATTGAGACTAGCCCTAGGAAAGGACTGCTAACTCCAGAAGATCAAGCTCAATGGCAATTAACAAGCCTAAACCTAGAATTTAGGGTGGCAATAATTTAGGCACAACCATTAGAACACTTACGTACACATGCTTTGACAGGTAGTGTGCTCACTTCTGTTTCTGTTTGCGTGACATTCCAATTGTTCGTGGCCGTCATTGTCCCCCACTCCACTTTTCTGATTTGGGGGCACACTTGGTAGTCCGCAGTCTTTTTTTTTCCTGCTTCCCAGAAGGCTAGGCTAATACTTTCTCTGTATTTGAATCGATACACTCTGACAACTGAGCTAGTTGTTTTCTAGTTCAATCCTTTGATCGTAACGACAAAAGAGTAGTACATTCTTTAAACATTTAGTGTCAAAGCACTCTTTTTTCCATTAACATCCGTGCCAAAAAAAACATTTTTTTTTTGCGTAAGTATCTCTAATCGACCAGGTAGCTTTTGGCATTTAGAGCGAGCAAGTTTAGTGACTGTCTGCTACCACTATAGCACGGGACGCAGACTCAGTGTCTCTAAGAGAGCTGGCAACAACAGATATCAGCTCTAGTAGCCAGATTGAACTGGTTTGGACCTTTGTTGCACCACTTAAATAAATTGTGGACCTAGATCTTTATTTTAAAAGTTCATGGACCTAGGTGAGAATATATAAAAAGTTTAAGGACTATGGATGCAGTTTACTCTTTCCAAAGAATACATGCAAGACACAAATTATCTTGAAAACAATGCACATATGGCTTCATCTACATGAAACCACTTTCATCTCTCACCTCTTTAATCCCTTGCCACATCATAAAAAACATTTCAATATTTCTTTGACTTCTAGTGCTTTCATGACATAAAATTAATGATGACATGTCACCCTATTTAATGAAAATGAAACTTCCATTGAATATCCTCAAATGAGAGTTTTATTTTTCAATAAATGAGCTGCCACATAAGCAAGTATGATAACATGACATAAATTTATGAGGTAATAGGAGGATGCAGATTCATCTAGATGAGACTAGTGTTGCACTGTTTTCAACACTTTGAAACACATTAACATCACCATTGGAGCCATTGGTTTCATTTCATGAGCTCTCCACCGAACCATGGTGCAAGGATCAAATGCTATGGCTTGCCTATGAAACAACAAACATGAAACTTACCATCGGAGGGTGTTGTTTCTTTAATGGTTTCAAATCACTTTAGATGCTGCGGCATATGAAAAACAACAAAATGAAAATGACCATTGAGACTAGCCCTAGGAAAGGACTGCTAACTCCAGAAGATCAAGCTCAATGGCAATTAACAAGCCTAAACCTAGAATTTAGGGTGGCAATAATTTAGGCACAACCATTAGAACACTTACGTACACATGCTTTGACAGGTAGTGTGCTCACTTCTGTTTCTGTTTGCGTGACATTCCAATTGTTCGTGGCCGTCATTGTCCCCCACTCCACTTTTCTGATTTGGGGGCACACTTGGTAGTCCGCAGTCTTTTTTTTTCCTGCTTCCCAGAAGGCTAGGCTAATACTTTCTCTGTATTTGAATCGATACACTCTGACAACTGAGCTAGTTGTTTTCTAGTTCAATCCTTTGATCGTAACGACAAAAGAGTAGTACATTCTTTAAACATTTAGTGTCAAAGCACTCTTTTTTCCATTAACATCCGTGCCAAAAAAAACATTTTTTTTTTGCGTAAGTATCTCTAATCGACCAGGTAGCTTTTGGCATTTAGAGCGAGCAAGTTTAGTGACTGTCTGCTACCACTATAGCACGGGACGCAGACTCAGTGTCTCTAAGAGAGCTGGCAACAAGTTGCGCCATTTACTACATCATTAGGTCGATTACCAGAGGCTGAAACCCATGAGCAGAGGGCCAATTCCTCATTTGCCCTTCTTCTCAATGGCCAGTATTCAACTGCTCTTCTTTCCAATAACCTTTAAAATTTACCCTCTTTAGAATTGGTTGATTCAATATGTACCCTCTAGCTATTTTTATGCCGGTTCTGCCCCTCTCCTCCTCCTCTTCCTCTCGCCGGCGGCCACCATGCCATGGGCGTCGCCGCGTCCGCATGAACGCCGGGCTCCGCATGCTCGCTCCGGGGGCGGCCGCCATGGCATACACTTCACACCGGGCCCGGCCGTGTTCGACGACGACGACGATCGGGGGCGTGTCCCGACGCCGCCGCGCTGGTTCCGCGCGGCCTACGCCCGGCTCCTCCGGCACGCCGGCTCGATCCGGGCCGCGACAGTGGGGCCCCTCGTCACCATGCCGCCCGCTTCCCATCCGATCCATCACCACCAATGCCGGCGAGGGCAAGAAGCTTCCCCTGCTTGGCTGCTGAATTCACCTCCACCGCTTTCCTCGAAGCATTGACCCCATTCACGGAGGTGGGATCCCTGGTGTAAGCCTCCAAATTCAGCCCAAAATTGGAGGCCCCGGTCTTCGACCTCAAGGTCGGGCAGCAATTGACACAAATGAAATTGTCCAAATCGAAGGGCTGGATCAGAGCCGTGCGGTGCTCACCCGGGATGCAGGATCGATGGACGCAACGCCTGCAGCGGCGGCAGGAGACGGCTGAGCCGTCCTCCGGCGGGAGGTTGTCGTGGGAGAGGCGGTAGGAGGAGATGTCGGCTGAGCGTACGAGGGAGAGGCATTCCGGGCAGAGGAGGACGACGCGCCAGAAGGAGCCAAGCGGGCGGACTGGGCGACGCGGTGGCTGAGTAGACGGCGGCCTAGAGCGCGGCAGAGTCGAGGCCGTTGTCGTCCATGGCGGGGGGAGAGGGAGGGCCGAGGCTAAGCTTGTGTTGCGGGCGAGGGCGCGGCGGCGACGGAGCGGCGCGGGTCAGCGCGCGCAGACAAGGCGGCGCCCATGGCGTGGTGGCTGCCAGCGAGAGGAAGAAGAGGAGGGGAGGGGCAGAACCGGCATAAAAATGGCTAGAGGGTACATATCAAATCAGCCAACTCTAAAAAGGCAAATTTTAAAGACCATTGAAAAGAGGGGTAGTTGACTACTGGCCATTGGTAACAAGGGCAAATGCTGAATTGGTCCCACATGAGGAGCCGAGTCGGCAATGCTGTGACATATTTGTGCCGTGTGGGAGTGCTCACTGTTCACTAGATTGGTTCTCGGGGCTCCTGATTTAGCTCGCCGGAAACGTAATGTCTAGTAATGTATGGTCGTGCGGAGCGAAGTCTGAATTCTTTACGCAAATTCTGTTTCAGTGAGGCATGCACATTTTCTTTCTTTCTTTTCTTTTTCATGTAGGCTTCTGTAAGAAATTTGGAGACGGAAATCTGGACCTTGTTTTTGATGGTTCAGCCCATTTCTTGACCTTTCCAGTGGTTTTGAAATCAGACTACAATCAAATTGTCATTTCATGCCCGAGATACACTCAAATTATGAATCTTTGATTCATTATATTGGTATTTGGTCCGGCAGAATGTAACGTATTACAACTGCAGTGCTATTTGAAACCATTAGTTAGTGCTTGGTTAGGGTGCCATGTAATCAGTAACCACGGTATCGGAAAACAGGCTAGTGCAAAATCGAACCAGCAGCAAATTGGGATGCATTCCAAACCGATACGGCGTCAAACCCAATGGCCGTTGCATCTTATTTTCCTATTCATTAATGGTCTGCACTTCCCTGCCAGCTTGTCTCCCGCGCCACCTTGCCCTCAAATAGCTCCCAGCCCACTTATTTGCCGTCTTCACTGATTGATTAGGGGTAGAGAGCAAAACCTGAACTCGGTTTCGTGTTCTGAATGAAACTAGGGGATCATCCCTTTTATCGGAAAAAAATTGATTAGGGGTAGAGGAATAAAGCTTCCTCCAATTAGCATCAAATCTGTGTACCTGATTTGTCCAGTTTGAATTGTTTGCGTAGAGATTGAACAAACATTAGTGCTAGAATTTGTGGAGCCACCTCCAAATTAGTGTATTGGCATTTCAAAGTGAGTACTTGGTCTAATGCACATATGTAGTACCTTGAAATTATGTATGAGCTCTAGTTTAATGCGTCATTTGTTAGTTGGTTTCCTGTCTGTTCTATTAAATCGAAGGGCGACGTTGTGGTCAATGGTCCTGGATGTATCATGTTTGTACATACCATTTTGCAGTAAATCGGATTATGCTCTTGTATTCTCCTGATTTTTGTGTGTGAAAGTGGAAATATGAGCTTCAAATCATCACTTCTCGACAATGTATCCTCCCTCTATTTAATTACTCAAGTTATGTATGCAAGCACAAGATTTGTAGCTTCAGTGATATATGTATGCATCTCAAAGATCTGATCTTGAAGTTCTTTTTCTTTTTTGTTTTCTAACGGGTGATGCATTAGTGATGGATAGTCTTGTTCCTTAGTGGCGTTTGTTGTTAGTAATTGTAAACCCTTTCTTAGCACTTGCCATTAGTAGTGACGACAAATTACATTTACTTAATATAAAATTTGCTACATGTGGACATGTATAAATTATTTTTATTGGGTACCTTAATTTCTCTAGAGGATGAAGTGGATTGCACCATGTTGCATGTACCCTTGTTTTTCACATTTCTTTCCTGCAGTACAATATTACAATATTGTTTATCATGATATACAACAGTCTAGAGTAATATATGAGAACCAGTGAAGCTGGTTTGAACCAATGGGAAGTCACAGACTATCATCTTGTAATTTCTGATTATTATTTCTTGGCCTGTATAGACTGTACGGCCATGCTAGGGAACTTATGCATATATGATATATTGAAGTGGCCATAGTGAGCAGTCTGTTTGGTATTTTATTTGGGGCCTTGCTAGGTCCTAGAAGAGCTGATCCAATAGCTTCTCTTGGTGAGACTGCTCTGGCCCAACATTTACACGTGTGCTGCAGGGAGAGCAATTCAAGAAGTGAAGAACGCAAGTTAAACTCATTGTGCTTCTTCTATTATCAAAAGGTTGTCACTAGATGTGCTGTCCTTAAAAGTTTCAGGAATCTCTTTCAGGTTTCATCTACATTTAATCGGGGAGTTTGATGAGGTGAAAACTTAAGAGGAGCTGAGCTGCACACCTTTTTTTTTCAGGTTAGCTTAGCTGTTCGCATTATTTTTTTCAGTTTGAAGTTGACAATGTGCTTTGTTGCTTCTTGTTCTTGTTATGTTTGCCGGTCTTTGAATGGAGGACAAGATCTAATGTACAAAAATTGCTCTGTAAACAATGGCATGATCAGTACTAAAATTGGTTTTTGGAGAAATTTTATGTATCAATATTTTTACTTTGTTATGCTCTTTTGCCTTTAGCACCCAATAGTGTTTGCATGGATAATACTACTGATTTTTTATTATACACCGAGAAAATTACAAGTTGTTTTGTTTGAGTTTACTTGTTTTCTATAAGGTGAAATATTAGTATACCACAAGTGTAATTTTACCCTTTCTTATTTTAATTGGATATGACATCTGTTTTGCTTGCCTTTTGTGATAGCCTTGTGTTTCTACACCTGCTACTCCTAGTGGAGCACCTTCTTTTTCTGCTAAAAGTGTTGGCTCGACCATCTTCTGACTTCAGGTATATTAAGCAACAAAACAAGAGATTTCAGACCTCTATTGTAAGTGGATGTTTTTAATGGTTATATTTATTGTTGCTGCTATTATGATGTCAGTGGTGGCTACGGATCTAGTTTTGTGATTCTAAATGATGTTATTGTTCTTTAGTTTCTATCATGCATACTACTAACAGAAACAACAAAATACAAAGGTTATATTTGTCATAGTCAGGCTAAACTTTGCATTATTTACATATCAATTTTTTTGTGTTACATTTGCAAATATAGTTTATGTTTCTTTTATTTTCTTATGTTTCATAGAGCTTATTATGTTAAGGAAGGAAGCTATTATAGGTCGTCATCCAACTGTAGATGAAGTAAATAGAGATTTGGGCAATAACTAAACACTCAGATATTTAAATAGTCGATTTGGTAGTGCGTTTTGTCGATTTTATGTGTTTTGCATTGTTTTTCTCTGTCTAGAAAGCCGGGAGGCCAGGGGCTGACAAGTGTGCTAGATCTGGAACCAGAAAAAATTAAAGACCCCGCAAGGCAAGGGCCACGAGGGTGTTGGCCTCTTCACTCTCCTCATTGCATAGTTTTTGATAAAATTTTGGTCAGTCACTAATCTTTTCATGATTTTGTGCCACAAGGTTAGATCGCTTACTTTTTTGATGTTATACTTGGTCCGGCCAAAATGATGAAAAGATGTATGGCTTACCTTGTGTCCTTCAATTCCGAAGATGTTCCCTCACTAGTATTGTTGAGTGGGCCGTGATGTGAGCGTTGAGAGGTGACATTAATTCTTGATATTTGTTAGTGACAAGGTCATTTCTTTTTTAGCTGAATTAGTTGACATAGTGTTAGGCCCTCACTTCCTTGTTTTTTTGCCGTAAACTTTAGTGGTGCTTTTTGTTTTTTGTCTTAATGGAACTGCAGTTTGCTCTGTCCTTTGTTTTTGTCTGTGTACATTGCAGTACATACCATATGACTTATGCCGATAACGTGTTTGCTTAAATGCCATACAAAAAAATTTGAGTCTCTTTTGCACTGAAATCACTCATAAGTATTTTTTTGTCAGAGCATATTATATTATTTTGCTATGAATGATTTATAACTTATCAGATATCTGTGTAATACTTAATGGAACTGCAGTTTGCTCTGTCTTTTGATTTTGTCTGTGTACATTGCAGTATATACCATATGACTTATGCCGATAACGTGTTTGCTTCACTGCCATACAAAAAATTTGACTCTCTTTTGCACTGAAATCACTCGTAAGTATTTTTTTGTCAGAGCATATTATATTATTTTGCTATGAATGATTTATAACTTATCAGATATCTGTGTAATAACAAAACACTTAAATACTTGAAGTTATGTTTGCACCTTTAATTTTTTTCTCTCTAGTTCATTTATCCATAACATCATGTGGTTCCATTCCTCAGATTTATGCGATGTCATATTTGTTTCAATCATGGTAAACTCATGTGGTATTGTGGATAGATTTGCTTGTGGGCTGGGTGATTTGGACATTATTGTGAGAAGTAACATGTGCTCTAACTCATCTCGTTTGCATTGACTGATCTTTCTAATTGTATCATTTGTCCATATAATGTAGGTGATATTTCATTGGCCTTGTGGTTTTATGTTAGTGCTGGCTTGTGTCTTATCTGATTTTAGAAACTAGTAATAATCACAGCTAGTTAATATTAAAATTATAACCTATCAACTAGTAGTAATTTTAGGTAAAGCATACCTAATTTTTTGGGTCGATGATGTATTTTTCATGATCTTGTAATTTAAGTAATGCAATGGTGCTTTGCTTTTGACATGTATTTCTCTTTATAACATGATATACGAGTGTTATGAAATATTAATCATGAGTAGAATAACAAAAACTTTGTAGTCATACATACCATCATCTATTGTTTGTTACTCTTACGCTTGTGGGCATTCTAACTTTGCTGTTTAGAGCCCTCACAAAATCTATCCTGAGCTTTGGTAGATAAGTGAAGTTTTTCTATAAGGTATCTCGAGCTTTTGGGATCCTTTGGTTAATATGTTGACAAAGTTTATTTAAGTACATATTGGTGGTATTACAAATCTCTATGTCAATAATATTCTTTTTTCTAGTCATAAATTAGTTGAAAAATGTTAAGAAGCTAGTTGCATATTTCCTAATTTATTTGTAACATGTACTTTTATTCGATTTTCAGATTACGCCTAAACAGTCTAGATGCTTCTAGTATGTAAATATCTTGATTTAAAAGTTTAGAAGCTTAGAAGGGCATTGCTGGCACTGGTTGTCTGACACGGTTGTTCTCAACTGGTCCTTAGCAGTTTCTTGTGGTAGTTTTCAGTTTCAGCCTTTCAATACTGTATTCTCTAGAATCCTTGTCATAATCAAGCCAGAGGAAGCTGCTTTGAAGATATTTTCGGAGCTAGTAGTTCTTTGTTATTGTGTTGTTGATTTTATCCTGTAAAAAGTTTAGTTTGAACTCTATACTTGTAACAAAGTTGCCATCCTGTGCATAAGTTGCCTTTGCGTTCCTTGTTGGTAGCAGTATTGGTTGGTAGACATTTGTTTTTTTATTTTTAAATCCCAGAGGGGAAATTTTTACAATGCGCATTGAAAACTTAACATTTTAAGGCAGCTAGTTTAAAAGCCTGCCAAAACATCAAGTCGGCCAAAGAAAAAAAAAGTATAAATTTGCCGCCAAAATCTGTTAACAAATACTCACGTTGGCCGTCCGGAGTACAAAATAAACAAACTCACAGAGCAACCGGGTACGTTGTTTGTAGCGGACCTGTTTACAAGAAGCCCGGATTCCTAACAGGTTTCTTTGTTTTGCTGCCGGACCCGGTCTAAAACCCCATGCGCTCTTGTTGTTTCCCACTGATTGCTTATGGCGCTCTGATCACAATCGGATGAACAAAGACAAACCCCAAATCTCAGTCACAGGACCCAACTGTGAATTGAGCCCATGAGCAGAAGATATGAGTACGGCAGCATCCATGGACCATTTGACAGTGACCATCATCGCTTGATCTCGGATCATTTTTTAATGTAGAGGATAAGAGGACGCACATGCCTTTGCGAACTTGGGCCGTCAGATCGAAGTTGAGTGGCACAGATCTGGCGATAAAGCGCCACGGCACCGGCGCCAAGCACTTCGATCTGAGCTCGACTGCCCCCGGCACGCTGGTCCGGCCACGGCCAGTCAGCCGGGGCAGCCGTGGACCATCAGCCGCACCGCGCTGCGGCCATCATCACGGCGCGCGGGACGACGAAATTTTGCGCACTCGAGCCGCTACTGCCTTTGCCGAGTTTCGTTCATCGTGTGGCGTGGCTCTTCGTTCCACGACGATCGTGCCGGCGCTCTGTTCCACGGACCGAGAGCTTGCGTTTGCTTCGAGGCTGCCTGCCTGCAGTGTCACTGCGTCCATCCGCTTTGCCCCCCCTGAAAAGAGCACCGCTTCCCAATGGCCTTTCATCACCTTTTGCGTCCGGTTCTCGGCTACGGTACGCTACTGTGGTGCTTGCTTTGTGGCTTTACCTGGATTTTTTTTTTTTGGCGGTGGGGCTTT